>WTSP01024000.1:30980-208535 GCA_025331215.1 Actenoides lindsayi
TTCTGAAGTAGAATTATATATGTATGTATATATGTATAAATGTATATACATATGTGTATGTGTGTGTATATATATAGAGAGAGGAAATTTAAAAATACTTCTCCCACTATTGGCTCACACAGGGGAAAACACCACCTAGCTATGGCTGGGAAAGCAAATGTCTAATGTCACCCTAGCATCACTTTAAGAAATGAAAAAAAATCCTACAACTGATTCCAATGTGCTATTTACAAATCTTCATCGTTTGTAGGCAAAAAATACACAGGGTTTTTTTTTTAGCTTAATGTATCATTTGTAACTTGAAATTTGAATCAAATTAGACCTAAATAACTCATAGAGTTGGGCATTTCAGCTCATATTCTGTGCCTTTTGGATTCCTATGAAAAGTACAGTTCTATACAATCATTTGTCTTCCTTCAAATGAGTAGTGATAATTTTATGTAATTTATCTTCATATGCCAGAATGACCTCAGAAACCTAGCTAAGGTTTGGTGACAGAAAAATTATGAAAGGGAACATTTAAGCACTCGGATACGAATGCAGAGACAGTTCAGTGGTTTCTAATGTAATCAAAAGTTGCAGGTCAGAACTTTCTGAATGTGTTAATTGGTGCTGTGGTCTGAAATCACATGTATAGTTTGTATCTTGGGCTTGATCAGTGGGGTACTAACTACAGAAATGTTCATGGTGGTGCTAAAAGTATCCTCTTGTGTCTAAAAATTATTTTAGTTTTGCTTGACCTCTATAATCCCAAGAGCAGTTGGTGGCATACGGTGGCAAGAAAACTATTTTTTGCATTGAGAGTATTAGAAATGTTATCAGTAAACTAGTCCCTTCCCCCAGACTTCCACTGTCCAAGGCCTGGGGTAGGTACTGTAATTCCTGAGATTCAGTCAGTCTGCATAACACTTGTTCAAACACTGGAAGATGTTTTCATGAAACCAATTAAAGTTGGTGGTGGGTGGGATACAAAGTTTTGCAATCATGCTTTTGTTTGTGGATAGCAGACTGCATAAGAGATTACAAAATATGCCAGACTGAAGAATTACTGGTAACATCTATCTTTTCGGTGTTTTTATAAATCTTAATAACGGAAAAAGAGTCTTCTAACGTTCCCTGTAAAGCTTTGTTAAATTGCAGAATAAAAAAAAATCAAAGCATGCTGAGGTCAATGGGAGCTTTTTGTTGCCTTCAGTGTATATTGAAGCAGCTGCTAAATGAAATCTCACTGAGATTTCTACTTCCTTATTGTGGGGAGAAGGCAGTAGATGAGAAAGGCAAGATATGTACAAAAGCTATGCAGTTGTTCACTGCAAAGTAAAGCCTAGTGAAGAGATTTTAGAAGAAAGAAAACAGCAATGGTGTCTAATGGAAGAACTTCAAGTGATAGCAACAGTGAAGTTTTCCATCTTCCAGTAATATCAGTATGTCTGTCTCAATAAAAAAAGTCTTGCAACAGCCAGTGCTGGCAGATAGTGAGAGGTCAGGTCCGTATCTCTAATGCAGAGTTTGATGAAGCAGTGGGTGTCAAATCAGTGACTCTGTCTAAGCAGAACTTCTGAAGGGTTTCAAAGGCAATCTGCTTAAAAAGTGGGTGGTATGATTTAGAAACCCTGTTTATCTTCATCCTTGTGAAATCCCTTCAATAACAAACTAGGGTATTAAAAAATAGCGACTAAAATTTCTGACCAAAATACTGGATGTGCTAAATAAACAGCTATCCTATTGGATGGCTTGTGTGATATGTCCAGAACACGAATTTCAGCAGGTTCCTGCTCATCACCATCTCCTCTCTTGAAGGAAATAAATACTGACCTTTGGAAATATGTGGCTCAATGGTTTACCTTGGCTTTAGATCTTGCCAAACCTCATGACTATGTCTCAGAGGATTGTTTAAGATATATCCCTGTTAATAAGATCTTCTGTGAGCTAAAATAACCAAATCAAAATTGCAAGACCCAGTAACCGTGTTGACAGGATGCCTTCATGCTAGATGTATTTTCTGTTTTGATGGCATTTTCAGCAGATCCCAGAACAATGCTAGGTGAGTTCTAAAATTAATATCCTTTTTCATGGTTCATTAATTTGACTAAGTCTGGATAATTAATAGAGTTACAAAAACGAAACAAGCAAACAAAACACCACATTTTATCTCAGATCCAATTCCAAAATTGAAGAATGTGGGGGATTAATAAATTTGAACTTTGAGGAATCTTTATGGAAATTTTGAAAATGGCATGCTCATTTTTCTTTTCACTTCCATATGCCTACAGAGTCCCAATCAGTGTGTTAATTAAAATGCTAAAATGCAATGAAATAATCTATCTCTGAAGTGTTTCTAAACAGAAAGTGAGATCTCTTGTAAGATTTACAGCTCAGTTTTGCAGACTGATAGGATCTAGCTATATCTGATAAGCCCCAATAAGCCCTTGGACTTCTGAGTGGTTATCAGACCTGGACTCAAACTCTGAGCATGGTGAAGTTCATTTGTCTCTAGCTTTAATTTTGTTTTATCAGCTGTCATTGTATAGCTTTCCTTCCTCCTCTCCCCTTCAAATGCCCTTAGAATCCTACCTGGCATTTTAAATCCAAATCCCACTAAAATATTAATGACTTCGATACAATAGTTATTAGATCAATATTTCTTTAAATTGCTATCTAAAGACGCTGGTAGAGATCAACAACTGTATTAAGCAGCAAGGGTGTCCCAAACCCTCACAGGTTTAAAAATCTTTAGTATTTTGGACCACATAACTTCAACCCATAAATATTTACGTGATAAATAAGTAGTTCAATGGAAATTAATGTAGGTTTATGCATATAATTGTCTTCTTATAAACACTAATTTCTATTACTGTATTAAACACAATCTTATGTTCTTTTAATTTCTCCAAGACCTCAAAATATTAGGAATGTTATTTAGTAGTTTATAATCTCAGATTTCATAGCAAAGTAAACCTTCCTGAATGGTTCTAATGATTTCCCAGACATAATATATACCATGTTCTTATTGTAATTAGGGAAAATTCATTATAATGGTAGGATGTTGTGGGTTTTTTTAAGAGAGTAACTTCTGCATGCTAGTCTGTATCTGACAATGCTCATCACTTTAAATTTAGAAATGTGTAAAGGTAATAATACACATCTTGAGCTGTAGCGAAAAAGCATACAATTATAAGTTTGCTTAAGGGCTGTACAATATTTTTGTTTTCTTTTTAAACCATTCATTCTTCAAGATTTATAATTGTCCAGGACACTCACATGGTAGCCTAACTGACTTTGTTACCAGAGTGATACTGGGAGATACATAAGCATAGCTCTGAGAAATGTGTTTAAAGATCTAACCACTGTCTAATCCAGACTCCTGGAGTTCAAGGGAGTGTCCCTTATGTTCATGATTTTTAGAACATCTGATTCCATTCTAGAATTGGCATTTCATTATTAATATTTGATGCCATAATTACTTGATATTTAACTGGTTTATCCCACCTGGGAAAGGTTGAAAAATGATAATATTCTATGGGACAGAACTTCCAAATTCCAATCAGTTTGATATTAAGTTGCTGCATATTCAGATACAAAATAATTTGGCTTAATTATTCTGTCATTTAAAATGCCATTTCACTTCAGTCGAATATTGTTTCCATTCCCTATTGAATTTCTGGATACTTTTAATGTTCTGCATAGCACTTGGAAAGATATTACTGTCAGGAAATGAGAACATACGTATTTCACATTTCACATACAAGGTGCATGTGTAATCTTTTGCATTCTTAATTCAACTTAAATAGGAACATGAAGTTTATGTAAGCAAACATAAAAAGCTGACCTTTTAAGATGTGACATCAGATGCTGAAGAAAATATAAAAGGAATGGGGTTACATAACTTTGCAAATTCAAGATTTAGTGTGAAGAAATGTGCCTTGTCTAACCAATATTAGAAGAATAAGGTCATGTCTATTTCCAAGTGCTTCTGTGCCCTACAATTGTGGCAGTAATGTAGAGCAATTATATGTCCATGCTATTCTGTCTCTCTGAGAATAAGCTAGCAACTGTATTCTTTTTGGAGAAATTTTACAGAAATTGATAATTAAGGACTTTGCTGATAAATACTGTAAGACAAAGATTTATGCTCTGAAACGTGGCAAAGGGAAATTTCTGATTTTCATCTTTTGTTTAAAAGTAGAGGTGAATGTACTATATACACAGACAGCTTGGAGAGCTTTATCTTTCCCCCTCGAGCTGTGCATTTAAAGGTCCTTACGAGATTATATGAAAGATGTTGACAGTTTGTGAAACACAGGAATGCTGCAGATTCATCTGCCATGTGGATGAGTCTTTATTTCTAACAATTATGAAGTAATTATAGTCAGGCAAGCTTAAAAAGCTGTAGAGTTGTCACTTACTGTGCCTGTTCAGCTGAAATTATTAATTGAAGACTTAAGTTTCTAGAACCCCCATCTCAGAAGACTTGAAGCAACTGTTCAAACTCCTTGTTGAATGGTGTTGCTTTAAATACACAATGAAAATATAACTATAATGTTAGTTATTCTTTATTGCAGAAATTATTTTTTTTCTTTTAACAGTAAATAACAAACATAGGGCAGGGGGAATAGGACATGATTCCCAGTGGAATATTAAGTAATTACAATTTGAACTGTAACTGTTAGATGTGGATATTTCATGGGAAGACCCTGCTTTTATCATGGCTTTTTCTACAAAATCATATTTGCATTTTAGGTAGGAAAGGATGAACTCTGTGTAGTTACAAATTTTTACTCAATTTCATAGTTTTGGGAAGGTTGACTCATATTCATATTCAGTTTCCACTATGAAGAGAACTGGCAAAGAGCAGCGTGGAGACTAAAAAGAGAAGACTCTCTTTCCCGCATACAGGTATGAAAACAGAAGAGAGGTAAAAAGCAAATATAGGGCAGTAGGATTTTTGGAGAAATGCAGCCTGGAGTTAGATTCTTATATTTAGGCTGAAAAAATGTTCATCTTCATTTTCAAAATTGTTCAGTACTTTCTAAATTTGTTACTATCTAAGCTCTGCACTTCTTAAAACCTAGGTACTTATTTTACCTTAAATATGGACAAGAGACCAATTATAGCCCTTCTATTTTACTCTGGGCCTAAGTGTATTATATACCATCATAGCATATTCAGTGAATCTCTACCTTATGGAATACATTTTTCTACCCCTTCAGACATTTATAAAACTAATATAAATACCTCTGCCTGGTAAAATGGTTTGAGTTACCCAGAGGCACATCTTGCTAAGGCAGTTGAGTTTTGTGAGCCTAAAATAGCCTTTGAAAGATAAGCACCTTATCCAGTCTCACATATTGCCTATATGATCCTCAGGTAAGCAGTCATTTAGGTGAGAAATAGGCTGGTTAGGCAAGGTGTTGAGCATTTTGGATTCTTGAATATCTAGTAGGATTGAGGGTTTCTGTCATTTTCTGGACTGGATACAAACTGCAAAGGTCTGCTGTATTTGAGGACAGGACTATTTTTAATAGAGTCTATATGTTTGGTAGATATTGAATGTGATCTAAAATATGTTAGGTGTAAGACAGAGACAAGAAAGACTTTAAGAACCACAGATGGTGAGTTTTTCCACAGATTAAGGATGTCTTTACCTTTTTGATAGTGCTATAGCGATCACTTTCACCTGGTGACTTGATCACTGATAGAAACAACAGACAATTGGATTTGTCTGGAGATGTCGCCTTGCAAAGGCCTTCTCCAAAGCAATCATCATGTCACTAATCCACCTAGTGCCTGTGAAATAAAAGTGAGGTCTTTCTGGAAATGTTGAAATCTATTTTATTTTATTTGGTTTTCCGGTCAGAAAATTGGCTTTTCAGAATTGATTTCTGCTGAAAACTTGGATCTTGTTTATGCTCCATGCTCTCTTTTTTCATGGCCTGAGATTTTCCTCTCTAGGAGCTGAGCAAGATGGAAGGAAGCCTATTGCACATCTGGCTAAAGAATTCAGAAATTGTTGATCACTTGAGGAGAACAAACAATTAGGTGCGTTAATAAGATCTCGGTAACTACTCTAGAAGTATTCTGCAATCAGACTTTTTCTTCATCATCTTATATCCCAAGAGATCTATGTCTTCCAGTAGAAAAAGAGCAATCTTTAACTGATTATATTTAAATGCAGATCTGTGGTTCCAGTGTGAATAACTGTATTTATTTGATGAATACATCATGACATGGAAGTTTACTTTTGACAAATTTATTCTGAGAACAGAATAGACGTGTGAGAGAGAAAGAGATGCAGTCTGCAAATCATCTGTTTAATGATTAAGACAAAATCCAGGTTACCTGGAGGACAGCCATAGGGCAAGTAAAAATGTGGGTTTAAGGCAAAGCCCTGCACAATGCCAAAAGAACAGTCATCTGCATTTTAGCCCTTCTTCTATGAAGCTTGGTCAATTTATGCTTTCAGAAACATATCAATATTTTACACCTATTTCTGTGGCTTCTTCTCTGGAGGAAATAAAAGCATGCTGATTTATTTAGAAAAACAGAATGCTTTGCAAAAGAAATTTCCACATTCCTGTCCAGCTGACTTTTAATCCCTAAGTCAAGAATTGTTTTACACAGTGCTATGCCTGCATGCAATACAAATTAGGAAAGACTGTGTTTTAAGCTTTTTGTACAAAGCATAATAATACTGACTGTGGTAGTAGAACACATCATTTATTTTGCGTGTTATGCAGCATGTTAATGTTTATCGTAGCTGGTATTGACTAATACAGTTTGAGTAAATGTACAATTTTCTGGAGCAGATTCAGTGATTGTGCATCATGTACCCTACAGAAATAGTTCTTGCTAATTGTGCTGGTAAAATACAAGGGGTCTCATGGACCACGTTTTCCTTTTGCCCCACCCCTCCCCCAAAAACACTGTCATGAATGATGATTTCTAGCTCACATGATATTTTCAGTAATCATGTGTGTTTGCAGGCAGTGTTTTGAAGCTTGGCATATGGTAATGTATAGTACCAGTTAAATTAACAACAGGAACTTTGCCGATTTATATATTGTTTTTGTTCTAGTTTTTGTTGTTTGTTTGTTTTTCTTTTCATGCTTTTCCTCTTTAAGCTGAAATTCTGTACCATATATCAATATGTAGGAGTTCCTTTAAAAACTCCTCTTCATGGATGGCTTGATTATTAATGCAGAGATCGGGAGCTAAATGCAGGCAACTTCTGCCAAGAATGAGGGCAGAATAAGACTGTGCTGCACTGCAACCATGCAATATGGCAACTCACACCTGGTTTGTCATCCCACATCAGGTAAACATTCTCAAAACTGACTTGACATGTGATGAATGGACAGAATGCAGATTCACCCCTTAGCCGTATCATCCTGTAGTGCTATAGATCTAACTGTAAGTCTAAAAAATGCCCAAGATTTTCAGATTTACTACATTGTTTTCAAAATACAATTTGATTATGATTGAACAAATAGGTAGAAGTAGTGAATGGCTTTAACAGTTACCCAAGGTACCTGTATTTATAAGTTATTTTTAAAATATAATAGCCATAGATGAAACTAGATAATACCTACATCATTGTAATTTATCATTTATGAAATGGTCTTGAAGTCAAGTTAGTAACTTATTTTGCTGTCACCTCTGCTCATCAGTGGAAAAAAGAATAGAAATAAAGAAGCAAAATTGTCCTAAAAACTAATATTTAAGTAAATGTGTATCATTAAGGCTATGCTAATAAGAACTTTGCTGTATTCAAGTGGAAACATAAGAAAACTATTTCCTTCAAATTAATTTATCTTCCTTGAACAGAATACAATGTGTAAGATATTGAAGACCTCACGTTCCCTCCTTCTGGTATCACCTTGTTTACCTCTGTGGCTTTTCTCAGGTTTGGTTGACCTGAATTGTTTTTGACCCCTTGAGGAAACACTGGGTTCTTATTTTTCTGACATGAGATGATAATTGTAATAAACTTTGTCCTCAATTTCAAAATGAGTTGTTATTGGTGTGGAGTAAAAGAAACAGGAACAGGAAATTACTCTGTTTTTAAAATAGGATTTTTATGAGTGCCTGCAAGGGGTGCATTAAGCAACATGACTTACATCTGTCTCATGTGTTTTGTTCTCTGATTCTCTCCCTAAGGGAGAATGGTATGTGCAGTGGAGCATTTTCTTTTGGTAAGGTTTATCATTTGATTTGCTTTATATGCAAACTGTCGCTGTCTATATTGGAAAGGAGTGTGCCTTGCATTTGGGGCACAGGTAGTCAAATTTGTGGTGTCTCTTCAGCCCTGTAGGAGTCATTGAAGGAAACACCATGATGCTGTCCCAGTGACATCACTTTAAAGAGTGTCTTAACAAGTCAATTCTTGTTAAACATTTTGAAAACTCGTTTATTCAAAGCATTTTGTTGGGACTTCTCTTAGTTTTGATTTGGGCATTTGTGTTTTCTTAATTGCATTAGCAGTTCCTATATCTAGGTGGAAAACCTCTGTATCCAAAGTGGACACTGAATTGTATCATCACCCACAGAATGGAGGAATTTCAATTTAGGAAATCTCAGTCCTCTTAAAGACTTGCAAAACAAGCCAAATTTTTCATTTATTGACAGAAGTATGTTTTATCTTCTCAGTGAAGGGCACAAGAAATAATAGGAATAAAAGCTAAAAGGAATTAGCATGGTTTGCTATTATTACCATTTTTTGTTGGGTTTAGGTGGTGTCCAGAGAGATCGGTTAGAATTAGACTCCCCTTGTATTAGACCCTATATAACTAGAATAAATTTTACAGCTTTTTCTCAGTTGTATATCCTTTATAAGAACATTGCATGATATATGCAGACAGGTTGGATACCACGCAACACAGACAATGCAGAAAAATCCTTTACAATATATGTAACTATGTCATGCAGTATTTGTTTCTGCTATTGTGTTCACCTCTGTACAGCAGAGAAAAACATATATATCTGGGATGGGAATTTTCTGTGTCATACATTATCTTCTAGACAGCCACAGTAATTAGACTAAATTTAGAATCTACAGAGTGGTGAATATAAGTTTTCAAAACAAACTTATTCTGGAGTTATGCACACAAGAATGCCTTAAATTGTGTATTGAAAGAAAAAAGAAATGGACTAAATCACTTCCAATTTTCTGGGGAAAAAAAAAGACTGTAAAATATGCTAAAGGATACAAATAGGCAGAAAATACCATTGTAAACTGGGATTCAGACCTGATTGCATTTCTTGTCAAGCTGTAATATAACGAAGAATATAATTTTTATCAGATTGATACAGTCTTGACTGTGTCACTGTGATGCTACCACTGCTGCAATGAGATGATTTCATTTTTTCATCCAGCAGATGCAGAAAGGATGCATATCTTTCTCTAAAGAATCTAACATGATCTGTAATCTGTAGTGGGGAAACAGCATTGCTCCTGCAAATGGTATGAATATGTGAAAGTAAAGAGAGCAGCATAGTCTGATTTAAAGATGTGTTCTAGAAGGGACACTGAATTTTATTTTTGTTTTTTTTTTTCTTTTCAGGGTGTGTGTGTGTGTGTGGTGGTTTGTTTAAAAAAAATGTACATTGGGAAATTTCATCTTGGTATAACTTTTGTCCTATTTACAATTTTGACACAATTATATGGCAAATTTAGTCAGACGTTTGAATGGAACAGAATGCTGAATAGCTAATATAGCTATTTACTATTGGAGAAGTTAAGAAGAATAAGGAAAACTCAGATTTTTACTCAACATGCTTCAGCTTATAATTGAATCTCATCTTATAATTTTATGAAAGACCCATCTTCTTAAAGAACATGTTACTAAAAAGCTACTTAGGTCCTGTGGATCTGTATTTAGAATTCTATATATGTTTCTCTAACATTTGAAAATTACCTCTATAAATCATATCATTAAGAGACTGTCTGAAAATAATAAAAATATCTTACATTCTTATATCACTGTTAGTTTTGAAATCAAAAGGCATAATGGTCTCATCTTTCCTACAGTAGGCAAAGATGAAAAGTAAACACCGAACAAATGATTCATGTGGCTTCTGTTGGCAAAGCAATGCCAGAAAGGTTACAGCCTAGTGCCAGGGAGTGGCAGATACATCTTCCCCTGATAGGCAGTTCCTTGCTGTTTTCTATGCTGGCAGATATTAAATATTCTTTATTTTGCTTACTGTACCTCCTTGGAAGTCATCAGTTGCTTTATCCTAAGTAATTAGGGTAGTTTCAAGTAATAGGGATCTAAATTATTATCCTTTTGTTCTATGGGGATTTTTTTGTTTGGGGTTTGTTTGGGTTGGGGTTTTTTTGGAGGAGGGGGTGTTGGAGACAGGGGAAAGCATATATTTATTTTACCTTTTTAGAGAAATAAAACTTATTTTACTTGGGGAGCTGGGAACTGTAAGAAAAACATACAGTATGTCAAATTTTACAACAAAGTAATGAGCTCTCATTAACACTGCATTCTACCCAAAAGTTTCTTACACTGTGTTATACCAACACAGTTTTCCCCAGTACAATTAGAGACTATGTATAGTACCTAACTTTAAAATGATAGATAGATTCAGAGACATGTTGGTGAGATTTTTACTTACCAATTAGCTAAAATAAGTACACTTATCCTTCTAATTTCCATGGCCAGCCAAATAAAGACACACAATTGCATCTTACTACAGTGCTGTTTTTCCACTTTTTTTTTTTACCTTTTTCTAATACACAGATTTCTCAGAATGTATATTATATTTAAAGATATGATGTTAACTAAACTCTTGCAATAGCTTTCTGCAATATTTCCATGGAAAAAAACAAAATTGAAAAGGCATTTAAATAAGGGTGGGGTTTTTATCAGTTAACTAGAGTCATTCTACTTATTTTCCTGCAATCCATCACCAAAACAACACACAAATAGAGGATTTAAAATAATATTAATATACAAGACACAAGGACTGCATGCACATGTAGATGGCAGTGGTCTGTTTATTTAGGTCTTGGAAACTAAAAACTGAGTTTGTAGTGGGGTAGGCAGTGTGTGTGGGTGGAGGGTGGAGGTGGAGTGAAAGAGAAAGTGGGTGATAGCTTGTTGCATTATAAATGTTTCAGCAGGAGGTATTTGGAATGGCTCCCTCACTTCCGTGTTGTGAAATCATAAGGGAGTTATGCTGCATCCCAAATGAGTGCTAATGAAACCTTTATACCAAGCACCATCATGTATTCTGCATCTGCTACATATGATGTGGGAAAACTCAAATTGAAATTGAGGGAGAGACAGAATATGCAATGGAGTGGCATAAAGGTTTTATCAGCATGAAGTTGGGAGGGGGTGCCTTACTCACAAAAGCAAAGCTCACTTTATTAGTTCACATTTTTTCTCTCTGTCTGAGCCCTCATTCTTGGCACTCACTGTAGCACTTGGGTTTATGGGCACAAGCTACCAAAATAATCTATTTTAAAACTCCTTCTTATCTTTCAATAAATACTTCTCTGACAGAATGTATGAGATAGTTCAGGGTACAGAAGTCTTACTGGAGCTTGTTTGGAATGTTCTATGTTTTTCCTAATTTTGCAGTCTGAACACAGGTGTGTCCATTTTGAGTGCTTTCAAACTCCCATATCTGAGCTTCAGCCATTAACATAGACAACTGAAACAAAAACTTCCTTATAAGAAGCAACATTTCTTCCTTCACCTTCCCTCTTCCTCTTCTCTGCAAAACAAAATGGTTTTTTCCCTCTCACTAGATGTATCACTTGCTCATCTCTTCCAAACTCTTAGCATTTGGACACTGCAATTCTGGATTAGTGAGTTTGATGTTGTATGCCAAGAGTGGCCAAAGGCTGGACATGTGAGAGTGTGCTGCACAAGATCTCCCAGGAGTTTAATCTCAGTGATGTAATGCTCATTGTAGCTATTGGAGGTCATTTTGTAAAACTATTAACACTATTGCCTTCCCAGACTTTCCAAGGTCAGTACAATTTTGAGTCATGCTGCCTTTGCAAATCAATAAACATTTAAAATATGCTAAAAAAAAAAGAAAAAAAAAGAAATAAAAAAGGAAAGAAAAAAGTCTGAGATCTGTGGTTATGCATAATTTGGCTTGTAGTAATGGTAGAGTCATGTGAGCAAAATCGAGCTTTTCTAAGAAGTAACCACTGTGAAGTTCTTGTATCCTTAATAAGTACCTTCCTATCTTTACCTTTGCTTTGTGCAATATTATTTCAGATCTGTCTTTCTCTCTCTCCATGACATTCTGTTTGACCTGTCCATGACTGTAGTTCTAAAACAAGTAGTAGTAGAATTTTTTAATATGTTTGCTGACTTCCAGTTTTCAAACTAGAAATAGGCAGAAACAGTCTTTAATAAAGATGACCTTTAGTTATGCTGGAAGATAAGCAGTGAGAGGGAGGCAAAGTATACTAAAGCATGAAGAATCTGTGGTACTTGTTAGTGACAGGAAAAAGCAGTGCAAGTCTTATATTACTCATTAAGGTCAATTGGTCATTATGTTCTTGCATCTATTGACTTTGAATCATGAAAGAAAATGTTTTCCCCCAAGGAGAAAAGGTAGCATGGAGGAGGATTTTTCCTCCCATGACTTGTCTTCTTTCTGACATAATGCTTTCTCACAGCAGGAAAAATTTTTACCTCACTTTTTCCTGCTTGACCTGCCCAAAATGAGTGTTCTAATACACCTCCCCCCCACCCAAATAAAATTAATCATATATTATTTACCAACAAGAAAAGAAAATAATAAAAAAGACAGGTAGGAGGTCCAGAAGATTTGTTCCTATATCTGATAAAGTTTTAATATTTTTTTCTGGTTACTGTACTTGAATATATTCTCTCTGATATGTGGAAAACAGGGAGAAAAAAAATCAAATCATGGAGAAAGAAATGGAAATTATTCTTGCCATAAATCTTCCCTTTTTCTCTATTTACTGAAATAGAACATTGGCCAGAAGTTGAAATGCAGTGTGTATATGCGTTTGTGCATGCTTCTGAACCTTTGTTACCAATGTAAGAAGTGACATTTTCCTAATTTCAGTTTATATAAAAAAAGCTTTGCATGACTTTGATTTTCATAACATGAAGGTCAAACAATTCAGAATAGAAACAATAATATTCTTCAGAAATTGACCCATGAAAATGTATTTAAGTTGTTTCTGGAAAACTGCCCTTCAAAGCTCCTTCCCAAGTAAACTTGCAATGACACTTCAAAAACAGAATGTGGATGCCAGTAACTATGGGGAATTTTTGGATTGTTTCTGCTAATTTGGTAACCACATATAAAATACCTGTTACACAAATCAAACTCCAGTAATTTACTGTCCAGGTGCCTGATCTTGTAACAGCCAACATGCTGAGAAAACCTTTGAGGATATTCAGCTTAGTTTATATATGTTTTGTATTGCTTTTTCTATTACTTTGATTGCTGATCTAACTTCCCAAGGCCTTTAACATTGAGAGACATAAAACTGCTACCCTGTTAAGACACAAGGAATTGAAATATCAGAGTAACTTGATGTCAGATTGGTCATTCGGTTAAGAATTAAGGTTTCATCATGGTTTTATATCATTTTATGTTCTTTTTCATAAAGAAACAAAATGTGGTGTTGTCTAGCTGGACTTAAGTGTATGGGTAAGATAAATGTACTGACTGTGTAGATATAACACCCCTATGCCTTTAGCAGTAAGAGGGACAGGAAGGATTATAGAACTGGAAAATCTCAGGTCTGGAGTGTCCAGGGATCTGTGTTATCTTTCCATCTCTGTCAGACTTCATAAATGTAGCTTTACAACAGCTTTCAGAGGTAAGTGCAGACCATTCTCCTTTTACAGAAGGGAAAACTGAGCAACGGAGTGATTCTCAGGAACTAAAAGGCAGTGTGTGCATTTTACCTGAATACACTGAAGTAGCCTGGCAGAGTTAGGAAGCTAGCTCAGAACCCCTTCTGAGGCTTAGTACAGAGGATTTGTGTGGGAAGTTCACCTGCAATTTTCTTTGAATGTAGAGAGTCAAGTTAGGAGGCTTTGCTTTTTATCAGAGACATTGCAAAATGGTGAGAAGAGGAAGGGGTTTGGGTAGAAAATGTACAAAGATCTTTTATTTAACCTTTTGTAGACATTCTTTGACCTCTGTCTTGAGAGCGGTCTCCTTTCTTGCAGAATATTACTCAATACTTAAGAAGTATAAAACATATCCATAAAGTATTCTTTATATTTAAATACTGTATTGAAAAACATACAAGTCACAATAGTGATGAAGTTCTGGTGAAGATTAAAAACCCCCATCTCTGATGAATTGTTCATAGGTATGGAGGAGTTCATATGCTGAGAAAGCTCTGGCTAGATCCCCTGCCTTGTGCTGTGAGGACAATGATGCAAAACCAAAAGGCCCCATTCCTAGAGGAAATCTTGCTTAATGTCAAGGTAGCTTTGCCTTCGTAGGTAGCACAATACTGGCCTGGTGATTCTTTTTACATAATTTCTTAATCCTGGAAAAGAATTACTTGATGCCAACTCTCATTATTATTAGTCTTGCTACTATACCTTAGATAAAAGTTGAAGACGCTCTATAGAGTATCTGGTGGATTGTTATTTTAAATATATATATATATCTTCTTAAAGACTAAGTGTAGCTGTGAATGAATATATGGGTGCATTAGCCCTAAAAAGACATACCCATAAGAACAAATGTTGTGCATTGTCCATGTTTCATTTTTATCATTTTGGGAGTGATTACATCATGAATCTCTTCTATTTGCCCTCTGGTTTTAGTTCTTTAAACTTAGACCTTTTTCTCTCTGCATTTAAAAAAATAACTTTTCAGACTGAAAACCTTATGAAATTATTTCTAAAGGAAATACCGTGTATTGATCCATCGTCATGTGGTCTGTTGTGGCTGCCATCGTTTTATTGCCTAGGTTTAAATGTTTTTGTTGGTTAAAGCTTTTAGTCTCAAGTCACAGTAGCTACAAGGGAGCACTGTGAATGTCTTGTGGATGTAAGTAGGGTATTAGCCTGTCTTGTTTAACTGCTAGCTCATTCCTCTAGAGGCATTGTGTTTGTCAGATCATTTTTCAAATGTGCCACACAGGTCTGTGTGTGATATTTATCCTCCCTGTAACAAGTTTAATTAATTTATAGATGGGGCACTTATTACTTATTATAATAATTTCTAGAGTTTTCGATAAGTCTCCATTTTGTCGGGTTAGTTTGTTGTTTGTTTTTTTTATTAAAGGCTACATTTTGCACTGAGTAATCCTGTTAGGAACATGCAGTAACAGAGCATTACGTGGATCTGCTCTGGTTTAAGCTTGAGCACAATGTGATCAGATGGATGGCAGTAGTCAGCGTAATTTCTTTTGTTGCTGCTGAATTTCGGCTTAGCTTCCTGTAGCTTCCTTCAGGTACTTTCAAAGGCTTCTCAGAGGGAGCTGGAATTCCAGGGTTATCACATAGCTTATGTGAAACTAGACCATGAGGAGATAGATGTTTTCCTCAAACCTTTCAAGTTCAGTTTATTTTATATATAATCCAGAATCATAGTTCCTCATTCCTGGATCCAAACCTTGAAACTGTGTACCCATTGCACAGAAACAAGCAAATGGAGACACAGCTATGTTAGAAAATCTAATGAATGTGCCCTAGCAGAACAAAAGGGCGAGGTTTTTGTGTCTGAAAAGCATATTCCTGAGGTGAAGACAAGGAAATATTTCTTCATCTTGAAGTAGTTTGCTGCATCCTTTTAGCTCCTGTCAGCCACCTTTATCTATCTCAGGTATTTATAAGGCACCTATCATTTCAGGATCTAAATGGCACAGGCCTTCCATGGAAGGCAGTTTAGATAAAATAACCACATGGAATAACTAACTGACAGACTGCAGAGTAACTTCAGATGTGAATTCACTTCGGAGAATGAATATATCCCGCAACATTTAACTACTAATATATAAACTCAGTTGTAAATATTTATACTTTTCAGTGTAGCAGAGTTTTGGCACATTGTCCACATACTAATCTCTTGATATTTTGAAACTCCTAGGATTTAATTTTCATATATTTCATGCAGCTGTATTTTTAGTCAGGTTTTCACAGAACTGTAGGCTGACCTGCAGCAGAAGTAAAGCAAATACTAATGAAAATACATTGGACATAATCTTTTAACAATGAGGATATACTAGGTGATACCAGACTATATGTACACAAAAATATAATTGGCTAAATTCCAAAGTAATACTTCAAGATACTCCAGAGCCTATTTTAGCAGATAACAAGTGGAGGAATGACAGATTTGAGGTAGTATATTTTTTCCTGTAGGTACAAAGGATGATGGGTAGCAGCATTTTGCAGAATGTTGCCTGGGTATCACTGAAGTGCTACTTTCTGCAGCAGTAAAATTCAGCATCAGATATCTATTGCTCTTTTACACATAGCTTGAATTACAGGGAGAAGTTTATCTTTAATAGAATATCTCAAGTTGGGAGGGACCTGTAAGAATTATTGAGTCCAACTTCCTGCTGCTTGCAGAACTTAGGGCAGAGTAGCATAGTTGGGCCACTTATTTCAGGTAGCAAACTGTATCTTAGGTTTGAAAATTTTCTAAAAAGTCAAAAATTTATTGAAACTAAGGATTATCTAATGAATAAAGTTATTCCTCACATTCAACTCTTTCATCAATCTCAGTAAGACAAAGACTAAGCCATTTCTTGAAGAAAATCATTACATTTTTTAGATATATAGGAACCAAAACAAAATAGCATGGAAGCACACATCCTTTTTTCTCACAGTGATTCTGATGCTATTCCCAGTGAAACCAGCAGAAATATAATAAAATATCCGATAATCATTTTAGTGTAAACCAGAGCTATTCAGAAGATAGAGGTTACTTTAAGTGGAATATGGTATGGGCAGAGGTAAATTAAAGAACTCCTTACACATTCTAGTGGAAATGCTTTAGAACTATCTAAATGTGTGTATATTTTAACTCTAGTTTCTGGCTCATGGTCCTTAATTTTACTTAATACTGTTGTTCCCAGTAATGTTGACATCTTGATTGATGTAACTGTAGTGAATATACAATGAAGAAATAGGTACATGTAGTTAAAATCTATAAATCAAGGGAAGGGGAAACAAGTCAGAAATTACCCACTGTTTTGCTGTTATTAGAAAAGCAAAAGTTGTGAGGTTTGGGGTCGTTTTTTGTTGTTTGCATTGAGTACATTTCGTATGTTCAGGTGTTCCATAGGTAAAAATACCACCAGGCACTGAGAGAGCTTCAATTTATCTCATCCTATGAGCTCTAAATCTGAAAAGGTGACAAAAAATGTCTGTTGCAGTGAGTTCTTTCACAGTGTCATGCCAGACTTAAAACCTAGAGTCTATATAACATGTGTTCCATGCAAGTAGAATACATGTTCTGTTTCTAAATAGAAATTTAATGTTTTTCATCTGGAGTTGGCTTTCTACTGTCAGCAAAGGAAAAAAAAACCATGGATGCAGTTGTGTATTTATGAGCAAGTTTTATCTCTAAACAGATTTGTAACTAAAAACAGAAATATCTTTTTATGGGAGACAGCTGGTTGAGAGATTAAAGAAACACAGCAAGGGAGGGGAGTTCAAATTAACAAACATTCCTAGACAAGGAATGCCTGTAAGCATTAGCAAGCTTTTAGCTTGTGACCTAAAAACATATCTAATCTCATCCATGGGTCTGTACTGATGGGTTTCACATTGTTTTTGCTGATAAAGAAATCTTTGCAAAGCCTAGCATGGAGCCGTAACTCTTATACATCTTTAAGTATCAAACACACCCTATAAATATGTGTTGATTCAAAAATTACCAATTATGCTGTGAGTTGAGGCTCAAATGGTGTCAAGCATGTAAATCTAACAGACCTTGTTCTGGTTAAGTTTTCACTGGGACAAACTGTTCTGAGTCTTTAGCAGCTTCCTGGGTGCTTCAAGATCCTTGAGCGGTCTTGCAGAGACATTTTACCAGAACAGGCATTTTGTTCTAGGGAAAGCAAAATTGCTTTCTGAAAAACAAAATATCTGGAGATGGGTAGAGAGGAATCAGCTTGTCCACAGCCCTCTCAGTGTGTAAGTCAAGTCATAATTATTACATTTTATTGGTCATTTAAAACCCTTCTGTCCCAAGGAACTGCACAAGAATTTTTGCATCATGATCCTGATGGTATCAAGATGGTAGCCCTCAGCTGGGGCACATTTCTAATAACTACACAGAAAGTCAGCTCTTGAAGAAAGAGGCAATTGTTCTGTGCACTGAGCATTTAAAGAGTTAAACCTTGAGTTATTTGACAAATTTGGTTGAACTTGTCTCATAAAGTATACAATAATATGTCATTTAGAAATAGTTGGAGTGTGCCTGTGCGTATTGTATTCCATCTTCCCTTGTTTAAATATTATTATTAGGAATTCTGCCAATTTCTAACAGAACTGTTGTTTGTTTTTAAATCAGTATAGTTACATTTGGAATTGTCTTCATCCTTCATATTGTGCTAATTTTTATATGATTTTTTAAGTTTGTCTTATAATGGCACATCTTCTAATGGAGTAAGCTAGATCAGATTTACTGACTTCCAATTGCACTATAAGAGAATCTTATCTATGTTCAGAAAATTTCCAGAAATATTTAGGCCAAGGAGACAAAGTATCAGCATTCTTAATACCAACTACTTTGAAGACAGGTTTTTTTCTTCTTAAGCTTTACCTGATGCATGATTGTGGTTTTGTGCTATATCTCACTCCCTCAATGTAGTTAGTTATATCCAAGTTTCCCAATATACATATGTTCATCATATCTTCTTTACTTGTTTAAAAATCCAAAGTTTGCTCTGAAAGAATGAAGAGAAGAAGGGAGACTAATTTTTTTTTTTTTTCTGATAGCTAATAAATGCATGGAAGAGTGAGAAAAAATGGCCAGTATGTGACTTTTTTTGTGTTGCAGATAAGAACTTCAAGAAAAATTTTGAGGAAATTTGTATGCTGGAAAGCATGTGCTTGCACATCTTTGTGCTCTGACCCCAACTCCCCCAAGAAGCTTCTGAATGCTGATATTCAGCCATAAGATATGGCTAAAGAAGGGGTTGTAGTTGAATATGAGCAGAAATGTTTTGAGATACTTTAGTTCTCTTCCCTGGTTTCTTGTATTCTGTTTCACTCTGTGATTTTATTTCTCTTGCTCCACTCAGGATTCCAGGTACTATGTGGAAGATAATTTATCCTACCTATGTCTGACGCGCATATTTCTCAGTAGAGGTTTGTGTGAAAACTTGTGAAATCAAACCTTCCTAGAAAATACAAAAGATTATTTGAATATTGTACCTCATACAAATGCTTAATCTGTTTGCTCTGGAAGATTTCTCATTACTGGCTTTTATATAGAACAACAAAATAAGTGACTGGTGAAAGACATGCAAATTAAATTTTAAGAGTTGTAATATTATATTCCTGTCAAATCATAGATCCAATGGAGATTTATTTTTTTTTCCCTATCTATTTGCTTGTTTGGCTTGTTTTTTAGTTGATTTTTTTTTTTTAAAGAAATATATATTTGGCCACCTAGGTATATTTTAAGAGTGGATATTTTTCCCACTGGATTATGACTTAAATATTTGGGGGTTAAATATGAAATTTTAGAACTGTCCTATTTACTTTTTAAGGTGGAATGAATGCAGGTGTTTGTATCAATTTATGCTTTTACCTTCATAGTTGCAGTTATGTATGTATATTACAAGATTAGACTCCTATCTCTGAAAATCTGTTTCTTTCATTGCTTTGTGAGAGTATCATCAGTTTAGGCCTTTCTCACACATGTTCAATATTATATCTGAGTAAGGAAACATTTTTCAAATTCGTAAGTTAAAAAAGATTCTGATTCTTCAAACCAAGAAAGTAATGTGAGATTTTCTTTATTTTGACTGGAATTCTTTCTTCATTATGTGTAATTCTAATCCAGAACACATTTTATTTCCCTCAAACCGACAAACTTTAAGCGTTTGCTTGGTTGTAGATCTGCGAAAAGACTGAAATACAGTGTGAAAGCACAGATTTATTTTTTTTTTACATAAAAACAGTATTGGTGAATATTTATTCCATATATTTATGCAGGGAATATTGCCCTTTTTATACTCATTTCTGTCAGTTTTCTAGTCATAAAAATTGAGATGGAAGGGACTCAAATATTGTTTGGTGTATTTGCCTGCTATATAAAGATATTTACTAGGTATATCAAAATTATATTTCTTGGTTTGATTGTGGCTTGTTAGTGTTTTTATCAAAACTATATAATTTGTCTCTTCCATTTACATTTATGCCATATTAACTCATCTTGGAAAGACACTTAGATATTTCTGTAGATGGCATTTAAGTCCTAGTTTTGTTAATTTAAAAACGCATCTTAAAAACATCAAAGTACATCCTTTTTTTCGGAAAAAAAAATTAAAAAGTCAAAGTGGAATATTTTTCATAAACAGTAAAAAAAAATCATATAAACTTTTCATTTGAGCAGTGTTCTTTTTTTCAGTGTGAGTAGCCTTTGCCTGGGGCACACTGTAGAACATTCACGCTCTTTGTTGGTGAGGAATATTAATGTTGAAAATAACAGCTATAAAGCAACTAGTTCTATAACCTGTACTACAAACAAACAAACAAAACCAAACAAAAAAGTTAATGGACCTCATTTGCTATCCTATTTCTTCTCCATTAACAAAAAACCCCCAAACCAAACCAAAACCAACCAAACAAAAAAAAAATAGCATGGACAACAATAGCAACTGCAAGTAAAGGAGCACTATGAAGGAAATTCCTTCTGTAATACAGTCATTTATGAAGACATGCCTGTCTTCATAGAGTTTAGAGAGCAAGTAATCAAAAAGTGTTTTAATTTCAGTATTTGATAGAACCATTAGATTATCTGGTTTGACCTTTTATGTGCAATAAATCTTGCCCTTTTAGTTTACTGTACTGTGCTCCATGATGCGAATGAGGCAATAGCATTTTAATAAGAAACACATCTAGATGGGAAAAGATGAAGGCACCATCTTTCTTTAATTATTGCTGTGTTCAATTATCCATTGCAAATACATGCCCAGCTTAGATTTGTCTGATTTGAGAGTGTTTTATGTCAGGTATGTTTAGGATTTCCCCATGTAAGTTTGCTGTCTATTAAGTTCATTTATTCCTCAAAGAAATTAATACTCTTCTTCTGTAAAAAAATAGTGTTTGGTCTCACATGTGCTCCATTTGTCACTGAAAGTTCCCATTGTCATTGTGACGTTACTGAGACAAAGTAACAGTTTGTTGGTACACTTCTAGCTACAAATCAAACTGTTAAATTCTAGTCTTGCCTGTGTATTTCAGTTTCTTTGTGCAGGGGATCTGGTTAGAATAATGTTTCCTAAGTCTTTTCTTTGTGTTATCTCATCTTCTGGAGTACACACCATTTTCAGCATGCATAGTCAGCTTAAATGATTTTTCTAATAGCATTTCTGTGAGTGAAACTCAAGGATTAATTAACATAAAGACCCAGCAGAAAAATTCTTTTTTAATTTCACAGTTTAATTTATATGCAGTTTGTTTTAAGCATTAATGTTAATATTTTTAATGCTTTGCAATATTTTTGCTAGTACTTTCTTAGTAGCCATAATACTTACAGTTATTAATTCAGTTAAGATGATGTTTATACTCTGCAGAACTGAAATCATAGAAGTTCCTGATAATAGGTAATATAATAGGATATCCAGAATTACAACAAAACTGAAAAGCAGGTGTGTTAATTTTTTCTTTAAGCTTGTAGTTCCCCTTATTGACAGCAACAGTACTCTAGTACATCCCTGTCATCTTAAAAGTGAGAATTCCAAGGACTTCTAATTCTTATTTAAATGTTGAAGGATACAATGGATTGAACAGTTGCTGTCATACAACCAGGTCTAGAGTTCTGCATGGATGCAAAATAAGTAATTGTCAGGATGATAAAATTAAGCTAAGGATCTTGTCACTGAAGCATTTTTCAGAATTTGGAAAATAATTAGTAGAGTTGCAGTAATACTTGAAACATTCTTATAATACCGGAAATATTACTAAAGCAACGCTAGAAAGAAGAAAAACTCTTAACATTACTGCAAAAAGCAGGATGATTATATACCACACTATTAATTTAATACAATTATTACTGCTGTTCAGTAGTTGCGTAAATGGTTAGCTGACAGGTAAATACGAGTAGAAGTAAAGTAGAAAGAAAGAAGAAATAGAAGCAGAGGAAGAGACAGAAAGATGGAATTATCGTATTGGTAGCCTGGATCAATTATTTTTTTCCCTGGGAGGCTTTATAAGATGTCCTATCATGGTCCATAATTATCTCCTGCTACTGCAATAGTTTTTTCCCCTCTTCTAGCAGCCAGACTGTTCTGCATCTAAAATGTAGAATCCAATTTACTTTTATGTTGTATTCTTCATTCAACGCATAACAAAAAGCTTTTCAAATAGAGGCAATGTTACATTTTTTCATAATATTTCCACTGCTTTTTTCCCCAGTGAATTTTTCCAGATGGAAGCACTGTTCACTATAGCAGTAGTCCAAGATGTGTAACATAAAGATTGTTTTAGATTGAATTATTTGGTACTGCTATATTGTAGTGGGCAAGTCAATAGCAACAGGTCACAGATGGAGTTAGACTAACAGGAGATTTTATTAAGAATGTCTGAACTAAACATTTCTTCACTGGATGTTTTAGTATGTTCTAGTGAGTATTTTAGTCCCTATAAATCCCTCAGTGCTGTCAGAGTTTGAGGATTTCTTTGGCTTCCTCCAGGGAATGTGTAAATGCTAAGAGTTTTATGACTACAAAACCTCGAAGTGATATAGAAGATTTAATGATGACTTGTGGGGCATGCTCTGTATATTATCATACTAATAAATGAGTCATTTTATACAAGAATATTCAGAAAAGTAAATTAGCCATGGTGCAACTTTTCTAGTTGGATAGTAACTCATGTCTTAGTGTGGCTTGTACCAAAAGGATTGAGGGAAAATGAAATTTTGTAACACTGGATAAGAGACTAAGGTTGGAATAAATAGTTCAGCTGAAATGGGATGGACATTTCAAGGTGAAGACAGGTTCCTCCAGTATCTCTGAAACAGGAAGATTTCATGTAGATCAGGTCCCAGAAAGCAAGGTGGAGTCAGATATACCCCACCATTTGTGCAATGGAAAGCATTGTAAATGTTGGAAATAAAAAGAGTAATGACTGTGTAAGTATCAAGAACATGATCAAGAAGATCATGTTTATCTCTGCACTAAATACCATATTATTTTTAATCTACTTTAAAAAAAACCACAACAGTTATGTGATTTAGGATTTATTATTGTAGATCATTTATTCTTCTGTTCTTGATCTTTTGGAACATTTTACTTTAAACTTTATGTCAGTGGACATCTTAGCATATTCAAAGAATTGATAGAGAAAAACAGAACTACTTCTTCTGTCAGAAGACAAGTGTATGAAAGCCTTGAAAAAGAATGTTTGGGTATAGGCACTCCTACTCCACAGCGATGGGAATGCAGTTTACAATCTGACTAGCTCCCAAAAGATTCCCCAAAGGGCTCTTAAGAATTAACTCTAGCATTTTCTGAGACTAAGAAGTGGTTTCAGCCACTCAGTTAGGATTCTATGTGTATAGAAAGAGCTCCAAAGCTTCCATCTTTCCCTGACTGGAACCAGTACAGCTGAGAGTGTATCTTCCTGCAGATTTCTGTTGACTAAGTGAACAAGATACCTGAAAATCAAGAAAAAAGTACATTCAGATGTGTTTAACAGTAAACATGAGTTAGTTAAAAAGCAAACATTTTTTAAAGTGATAGTTTAAGCAAACCTCTTGCAAGAATTATAAAGGAAGAAACCCAGGAACTCCTAAAATAGTATTTTATGTATCTCCAGATGGTTGTGCTAAATTATACAAATAATCATGTTAACCTACTCACTAAGACATCACTGACAAAGGATGGTGTAATGATTAAAAACAGTGTACTACATTCTCATGTTTTGTTTTTACAAATCCAGTGAGTTTTGGTGGAATTGTTTTTGTGCAATGTACTTAGAATATTCTGGGGTTTTTTTTCCCTTAGGCTTTGTATTTGAAGTGTTCTACCTGAAATGTTATTCTTCCATACTAAGAGGAAGAGTATGGCTAGATACGGTGCTTTGGAAAAATGCATACTTTTAAGATGAGTGACAATTAGCATGTTTTTATTTTAGGATTTCTGTAGCATCTCTTTTCTTTTACCTTTGTACATTGCCTTGTAGCTATTATCCTCACTGGTTTATATTACATTTGATGTCTTACCTAGGTTTTTTCTGTCTTGTGACTCAAACATCGAGTGTTTATTATTTTGTAGGTCACTTCAATGTTATATTCATTGATTTATGGATTCTTTCAGGTGGTTTGTGTTTTGAACAGAAGCAGCAATATGTAGTTTCCTTCTGCACCTTTCCCTTCACTTGATATTGTTTTATTGGGCTTCCTTCATATGGCTCTAAGTTTTATTGGAGGATCAACACTTTATTTTTTATAATCACATTGTGAACTGGAGAGGAACAAGGATCAACATATAAATAAAAAACCAGAATATTTCTCTTTGCCAGTAGCATAAATGTAAATGAGTTTAGTGGTGACTTAAGAGTAGCAGCATAAGAAAAGATTGTAATCTAAATCAGAGGCATGATCCAAATAAGTAGCTGTGGAGAGCAAATGGTACTAATGGCAACATTAGCTTCCCTATGTACTCTGTGGCCTTTCCATAAAGACTTGGTAGTCTGTAAGCCAAGTACAAGACTGCTGGACCTTATACACTGCTAAGAAGATAAGAACGACAAACAGGTGTGGAGTTGACACCTCAAAGCTTCCTGAGATTTTGGTGGTTTGGTCTCCTCTGACTTCTGAGCCATAGAATGTGTCCTATGTGCTCTGCACTGGTCTTGTAGATGGGGTATAGAGCTTGTATAGCTGCAGAGCATGAAGATTTATTGGTTCCCTTATTTGTCCTAGTATGAGGGAAGGAGGGAATAGATTGATTTTACATGTTTTTAATTTTTTGTATTGTCTTTGGAAATCATGTTTTAGAAAGCTTTAGTCAGCTACTGTTCTGTAATAAGACACTTTAGTGAGCAAAGAGGTCAAAGCCAGATTGTGATAGACAGTTGTATGTCTATGGTATGGAGATGTGATACTGAACTACTACAGGAACAAAATCCTAGACCTCCTTAGTCTGCAGGATTAGCACTGATCATCGTTTAGCAGACAGGATTAGCACTATGCTAATCATTCCTCTGAATGATGAGTGTATATGTCCAATTTGCTTTGATGGCTGGTCTGGGTCAAAATGAATAGCAATGTCATCTGCTTTTCACCCTTTGTACATGGCATATGTGTCCTTTAATTACCCCAAACCGTTCTATGTTAAGAACTGAGAATGCTGATAGTTATTTTTGAAGCCATCAGAAAAATCAAAAGAAACTGCTCCCAAACTAATATATTTATAATTCTATTAAAAGTAACAAGCATGTTAGTTTCCAGTGTACTCTAATGGAAACCTTTTTTGTATATCTGGTATAATATTTCCATAAAGAATTACTGTTACCTTGAACATTATCAAGGCAAAATGAACCCATCATTCCTTAGAGGAATTTACATAAAAATGAAGCCATTCAACCCCCATATTGTAAGTAACACAATAATCTACTCTTTGTACTCCCTTGGCTTTTTAAGCCCTTTCTAAACTGTTGTACGATACAATACACTTGATTTATATAAACTGTTTTGTAATAAAAACAAGGAGACTGGTAGAGCTTTTCTATAATGGTATGATGTCAGAAACAAGGTGCAGAATATTCTGTACATAAAAACTGGCACAACTCCATGGACTTCGAAACAGTTTTACAAATTAATACCAGAGTTTAATAGCCATAGGTGTAAGTCAGGCCCAATATATGAAGACTGGACAACACCACTGAAGTTACTTGACTACTTTATTTTTAACTAGAGAAAAACAATGAGAGCTTGATCCTTCTTAAATAGGAACAAATTATTTCAGCTACAATCAGTATGTTACTTTTATAAAGAAGAGGTCCAAAATCTAAAATACACGTACTTTCTTTCTGTCCCAAAACAGTAACAAACAAATGCAAAACAATTCAGGAGAGAAATAAAACTGAGATTAGTAGTTAATTATGTTTTATAAATATATTAACTTG
Organism: Actenoides lindsayi; assembly: GCA_025331215.1. Classification (NCBI taxonomy): domain Eukaryota; kingdom Metazoa; phylum Chordata; class Aves; order Coraciiformes; family Alcedinidae; genus Actenoides; species Actenoides lindsayi. Next base: position 57,278 of record WTSP01024000.1, read on the forward strand.
CTGAATATTTTATTGGACCAAAGCAGGAATATTTAATTTCAGTGCTATTCAGCTGAGGAATCTTGCCAAAACCAGGACCTATGGAAAGAAAGTAATACCTGTCAGACCATGGTTTAAGATCGATAAAAAAAATGTAACCTTTTAAACTTCGATGTAATTTGCTTACTTTTAGATAAATGAGGAGAAGTGACATATTACCAGCATGGTATAGCTTAACCTTGTAAAGAATCATTAATATTAATCAGTAGGAAACATTAGTGGCAAAAAGTGTAACTCAGCCACAAGTCTGCCTGGCAAAAGGATTTTTTAGAGTTCTGGTGCTTGTGGGGAGCATCTGCAATGCTTTCCACAAACTTGTCTGCTTATGAAGGTGCAGGCTGAGGCAATTCTTCTACTGTATCACAGTGAGTGAGAGTGTTGATACACGGAACTAGAATCTCTCCTTAACAAAAGCAGCACAGCACTGTTATTTTGATGACATAGATCTCAAAGTGAGTGTGTTACTGCCTGGAACAGCAAAAAATATTCCCAGTTTTCAGCTAACACTGAAGAAATTTTGGAGGAATTCCATGTATTTGTGAAGTTAAAATACTTGCACAATTGAAGGGGAGGATGTTAAAATACAGAGGAAAATGGTAGTTTTTTAAAAAAATATTTTCCCTTTTTTATTTTATGTATCTGTATATATTTTTTCTCTGGCACTCAGTGCAATATTCTTTAGCACAGCACTTGCATGAAGTAAAAAGAGACAATTAATATGCACAGTGTCCTGGGGGAGAGGTGCTTCTAAGCTGCAGCTAACACTCACAGAGGTAGAAGCTGAATTGACAGGCATAGACTAAATGTACCTGCTGCACTGTGCTAAACTGTAATTCAGTTCTCTGTAGAGCAGTGACATCTCGGGTCTGGGAATGCAAGAATATAGTCCTGATAGTTTCACTTCCTGGATCCAGGTATGGATCTAACAGTAACTGAAGCTTTACGTTGGAATAAGTGACTGTTAAAATCACAAATTACTTCATGTGTAAAAGTGCCCTTTCCTAAGGCACATTGTTTGATGACAATGATAATACTACTTTGTATTATGATGATAATATTTTCATTTCTTTGGCATCTTTCATCTTAGTATTTCAAAGTGCTTTACAAACATAATGAATCATGCCTCATGACACCCTTGTAAAGCAGATGAATGATAAGTCTCATTATAATTGCTTTGTTATGGAGAGAGATTTTTAACATTTATATTTAATGGCAGTACATAAGTTTTAAATATATTTGCAAGTCCATAGGTTCTTTAGACAGCATTTAATTTTAACTTGTTTTTCTTCCCTTTTCTTGATGTGGATCGCCTTTCTGTAGATTAATATGGTTAGGAATCAGATTAGATTTTCTGTTCTTGTTTTCTTTCCGCTTGCCACTGCTAGTATTTCAAAATATTTTTTAAAAATACATTGGAAACACTTTATTTTGAACATAAGTGCTTAATCTTTAGAAAGAAGCCATGTCTAATGCTTCTGTTCACTGACATGAAGTTTCCTCCTAGATTTTAGCTATAGTCAAGAAATTCTTCTGGTTTTTTCCCCAGGTTAAGCTGGTAGCATGAAACACAGGTCACCAGTGTATTTAATAGCTTTCCTGTGTTTTCCATAACTATTTCTGTAAATGGGGCAACTGTTTATTCTTGTCATATAGATTAAATTCTTTTTTTTTTTTTTTTTCCTGAGTACATCTTACAAAGATTACAAAACAATACAATGCTCTTGTTTTCTGTGGAAGAACTATATTATGTAATTATAAGCAACACTTAATACACATATTGTCCTCTTATTTTTATTAATTTCTATGATTTTCTAGTTATGTAACATTTTGTAACAATGGATGACCTAATCTTCTCTCTTTACAATTTAGGTTTTCAAATATGTGCATTCAAGCACTTTGATTACGATACAATATTTTGATGGCTAATGAAGCTTACCTGTTAATTCCATCCAGAAAATGCATAACAGGTGAATCACCTCGTTACCTTGAACACTGCACTGATTTTAATAGAACTTCACTTAACCATCTTCATCAGTCATCAGATATCACGTATTGTGCACCATGAATAAGTTGGAATTTGTGCTCAGACTTGATTATACCATTATAAATGTTTGGTTTTACATAATTTAACTGCTGCTTTTTCATCTTTCATTGCCTTTTATATACCTAATATGTATGAAGATTGATAAAAATAGGCAGGCTGGTTTGGGTTTTTTTTCGGGGAATAAGTAAATTAGGAAATATATTTATACTGGATATATTATCATAAGAACTCATCCATAAGCTCCTGGGGAACAAAGTCATAGAGTACTTTATAATCAAACCAGTGAAATTCATAATTTGAAAGTTCAGAGGAATATTTCTGTGCATATCATTATCATATTAACTGATACAAACACTCATAGGTGTTTTCATAGAACTTATTTAAACTGAGTACAGAACCTGATCTTTTTCCATTTTGTTAGCTTGTCTCACTGAAATGAAGCCTAAAATATTTTTATAGTTGCACTGAATGCTGTATTCTGCTCAAAGGGGACATTACAGCTAGGTTTTAACCACTTAGATTTGCAAATTAGATTTTAGCTATGTTTCATTTTGGTTTACGTTTATAAATAAGATTTTCACATGTTTAATTTAAAATATATGAAAACAATGTTTTGACTTTTCTAAATTGTTTGCCTTTCCCGATTCCTCTCTGTCAAACCTGCATGCCGAATGTCATGTCAATTTACCAACAGTTTGTTGTTAAAACTTCAATGTAATATTTTGACTAATAACAAATAAAACTTCAAGTAAATGTGTTATGGAAATGAACATTCTAAAATGTAGCTAATATAAAGACATGCAGATTAAGGCCCAAATTAAACAAAGCACTAAATCTTTTGTGCTGAAAATAAATGTTCTTTTTGTTAATTGGGTTTTTAATTGGAGATTTACGGAAGCTAAAGTGCCAAATGCTTTGGAAGGTGAGAGATTGAGTGCCATGAGTGCTATCTGATTTAGGACAGAGAGGTAGAAATGCATGGAGGCCATAGATATAACTTCAGTCTGCACAGACTAGGAATACTATACTACAGAAATAATTTTTATTTCATGGACAACTCAAGAATGTCATGCAGGACATGCTTCAGTACACGGTATACATTTTTGGGTGTTTCTTTTTTGCTATAATGAATAATAAATACCAGTATTATATTTCCTAGTGACAACTTAATTTCTATAGAATGAATTTATACTGAAATTTGAATACTTCCTCTGGTTTTTTATATCAGACTCTGCAGCCTTTATCTCTGATTGCAGACTGTAATTGCTCTGGGCAGTAAAAATAAACTCTTTTACTCTGTACATTTTCATTCCATTTTATTTCAGAAAAACTTCTGCATAATTGTATGAAATGTGAACTAAAGCATTGTTGCGTCATATATAAATAACAAAAAATACCACTGCTGAATTAGAGAAAATGCTTTCTTTAAGATTTTTTCCTCAGACAAATTTAAGGGAAGTGGAATTTGAAGACTTCTTCAAATTAGTTCATTATATAATGTTTCTGGGTTTATGTATAATGCCTATATGTAGTTTAGATTATTTAAAATCATTTTGGTATCTTTAAAATCTGCATACTTCAGTTACTGCAGCACTGAAGAGGATGATTTGACAGTGCTTGATTTTCAGGGTTAAAGGTGCAAAAAAATGTGTATGTCTATTTTGTGTGGGTTTTATTCACCACTTTGGTCTACAGAACCATTATACTTGTACTCAGAAAGCATATGTATATCTTCTCCACTTCATAACTAATCATTTTGTAAATGCATGCATAAACAAATTGAAAGGACGCGCAATACTCAAAATTGCATACACCGTTTGGGAATGTAGCATTAATCTCTTCTCAAAAATCTTACGTATAGATCAGCATGAGAACAGAATTCACTGTTTGTTAATTAGTTCTTTGGGTTTCTCATTTATTCAGGAAAATTTGTCAACTGAGTCTATGACGTTCAGAGTGTCAGAAGATGGATATTGTGTCCTCTTATGCCAGATGAGAAATTAATTTGAATGAAATGAAAATCATCCTCTGCCTCAAGAATTACAGATTAGATTGATGCACTCATCTCATTGATGCTGTTAGAGTATCCTGCAAATAACAGATACAAAAATCTAAGAGCATAAGCCTCCAGACAAAAATAAATTTTTCCGTTACATTCTATAGGAATACTGTTTAATAAATGAAAGGAAGGAAGGTGAGGCATCATAATTGGAATCAATATTCAGAGGTGGAAGTGCTGAAGATGAGTCTTGTGCCCAGGAAAAAGCAAAATAACTCAGACCAAGATGCGGAAATATCTTCTGAGTTGATTTCAGTATTAGGCTATCATCAACAGTAATTAGGTAGTCAAATGTGGGCCTTGATATCAAAATACGTACATCTGTGCTTTAAACCTACACTCAATTTTTTAATGAGTGTCTAGAACAGCATAAACCTATCCAATAATTGAAGTCAAATAAATCCAATAACATACATATGCTCTTATATATGCCCCTGGAGTTCCCTTCCACTTGCTTACAGTCTTGCTTGTTCTGTTAAACTCTTCCATGATGCTCAGTTTTTCTGCCAACTTCCAGGTCCTTAAAAGAGGTTCTTTTGGCAGCTGGAAATGCTTTTATGAGCAACTGCATTTGAAATTTATCCAACTCTCAGACAGTTGTAAAATCTTGCAAATTGAAAATCCTTGGATCTCCTGGGATATCACTGTTTAAGATCATGTTTAATCTCCTTTTAATATCCTCTCAGCAGTTTGATCCTGATCTTACAGTGATGTAAATTCAGAGTAACTCTACTGAAGTCAGTGTAAAATCTAAGTAAGCCAATGGTGTTATTTTGGATTTATGGCATGAGAACAGAGTATGGCAAAGCATCCTTTATTTTAACTTATTTAAATAATAAGTGTAAAAGTTTCTGAACAATGTACTCTTCCTTCTTCATCTTTACTAGCCAAAAGGTGTGTTTGCTTTATTTGAGCTTGACCTGAAGAATAATGACGTTAAGAATTAGTTAATCAATCAGTTATATTCTTTACCTCATCTGTTTGTCTCTTTATGTTGCAGTTCTCCTTCTATAAAGTCTTTGTTAACTTTTCAACAGGACAGATACTGAAATGGTATAGGAACAATATTAATTTAATTGCCTCAGTCACTTCAAGAAAAGAAAATATATCTCCCTTTTCTTTTCATGACCAGGAACTTCAAACATTTGGGCATATTTTTTAATCTTAATTTTGTTGGACACTTGTAGCCATCACTACTATCACATTTAGTATGACAATTAAAGGACTAAAATGTCCGGTCTTTTTTCAAATATGTGAACATGTGTAACTCTTGGGGACATAAGGTTGTTATTTATCAATACTATTCTTAAATTCTCTGTTTCTAAACATTTCTTTTCATTCTATAACCTGAACATAGGCTGAAGGAGCCTAGTCCATGTGGAAACTTGTATTATTTTTTTTTAAATATACAGTTTTTCTTCCTTTGTTGTTTGAATTAATGGAGATGCTGTATTGAATTTTCAGATGGAACATGTTTTTCTTCTAGTTGTATTTGATGGGGTGGCAACATAGTTTGAGCATGTTTCCCACCATATTTCACTTGGAAAAAAACCTGACATTGTTTGATGATTTAAGCATCTCTGTTAATCTACCTTCTGATTTTGAAAAATTGAAAGCAAACAGTTACACATCTCAGCTATTGAACCAAAAAAGATTTGTGTGGTGTGGTTTTTTTTCTCAAAAACTAAAAAGTATCACCAAATATACAGTTCAAACAACCAAAAGCATCAAATGACCAGAAGCAACAGAAATGCGTTATAAAAAGCTGTATTTCACACTGGTGTCATAAAATACACTGAGGACAGAAATGTTATTTTTTAAATAGACAAAAATCAACAATTAAACTGGCATCCAAAATGTAAGCCATATAAGAGTTGTTTACATTAGTTTATATGATTGTTGCTGTGACATTATTTCTGTCACAGTGATAGTATATTTTTAGCAGCTGTTTGTATAGATATACGTGGGTCTGTGTGATGAGTTGAGCTGTGTAGTTGAAGACTGGCTAGCCAACATGTCTTCTCATGAGCACTCAGTGGTTGGTCAGAGACTAAAAGGAAGCTCATTCAGTCCTCCCTGGTGTGTGGATGCTGCAAAACTACAGGGCCTGATGTATAGCTCACAGAAGTCTATGTGAAGCCTTCCACAACTTCTGTAGTCATTGGACGTGCCCTGTTGTAATATTCTGTCTCATGTTCCTTCAAATGTAGAAGCTTAATATTTGTACTGAGTTCTAATAGATGCCTAAAGTACACCATTTTTTTCTTAGAAGCTTGTTAGATTATCTATCTAGACACAAATTAAAGGTAAATGTATATCTGAGCTTTCTGAAGTAAAGCCTATAATTTTCGAGCATGCCTCTTGTCACCTCTCTGAGTGTGATTTATATCCCTTGGCCTACTTGTATGTGGAACTGGAAATACTATGCAATATTGAGTTTATGTTATTAGGAAATACAGGAAAAATCCCACCAGACTCTTTAAATAATTTTCTGGACTCAAACAAAATGATACCTTATTATACATAGAATTTTAAAAAATATATCTTTTACTTAGTGTTCAATAACATTTTAAAACACATGGAAGATTTATAGTAAAGCAACGCTATTTCATTTTTCAACAAGTTTAATAGCTGAGATTGCTTTTGTATTTTGTAATTGATTATTGTGTGAATCATCTAATGTTTTTAGTTATGATTCATCTGACAAATTCTAAAGTCTAGTTACATTTTTATCTTCTGATAAAAGTAATGTGTAAGAAATATAATCTTGTGGACTTTAAATATTCAGGAAAACCTATATTTCTTTTTTAAACTTTTTTACTCTAGCTCATTAGAGAAAAGTTGCTTTGTGTTTTTTTCAGTAGCAGTTAGAGGTTAACACAGTGATAACATATCACTTGATTGAATATTATGTACAGCTTAAAGTCAAATTTAAGGCTAAAGATTTATAATTTCATCATTATTTTGCTAGTTTATATACAACAGCTCAATTTATATTTGTTTACCAAACTCTTGCAATCATGATAGTGATTGATCTCTTGGATCTGTGCAACATGGTTGTTCATATACTGATGTAAAAATGCCTTTGATTATGGCCTTGTGTGGATAGATAAGTAGGTACCAGCTCATAGTGCATGGAATAGCATGGGGACATATACAAAAATCACAAATAACAATCTGAAATACTTGAGGCGCATGCTGGGCAAGATTGACTATCTCAAGCTGTGGGCATTAAATGAAGAAAGATCTTTGTGCTAGATAAGCATGACTGCCTGGTGTTCATCAGTACAGAAGGGTTAGCAGCTGAGATTACAGAAACATCATTCTCCTTTAAATCTTCTTGGGTAATCAGTTTGGGCTATTTGAAAACTGATGTTAGATATACCCAATATACATGTAAAGACTATTCATAGCAGAGCAGAAGTACATTCTAACAAATCAAATGCATATTCTTTAAACAAAACACAGGATAATAAAACAATGCAAAATTTTGAAGACTTAATGTATTTTTTCTTAGGTTTTTGAAACAGAATATTAACCATTAATTGTACAGAACATCCTGAACAAAATAGGTGATGTTCAGAAATGGAATTAAAAGACTTAATTGCTATCAGTTATTTAGCTATACTATATCTTACCATCAAATGATGTGTGTACAAGCTGTGCATGCTCTCTAATAAGATGCAGTGATTTTTTTTCAAACTTATTTTCTAATAAAAGAAATTATATAAGCTATAAATTGAATACATTAGAGGAATATATTTGGAGGCCTCATCCTGCTTGACACCCTATGCAGACAGTGCCATATATGCAGATATGCGTACATGCACATATATAAAAAAACGCATTTCTTTCTTTTAATGTGCAGTGTCAGAAATAAATGAGTCTCAAGTTTCTAACTAAATAATACCTTGTCCAAATGAGAAATTTAATTTTCTGATCTGTATTTCTAAAAACCCATTAGCAAAAGACATTGATACATTAAAAAGTTTATGAGGTCTGTCTGACCCACCATTTAGGCCTTTTTTCTCCCTGAATTCTTTTGTGCTGTAATTTTTGGATACTAGGTTGGAACTATAAATAGAGACTATATTTGCAAATCTACATTGGTTAGGAGACCCTTTGCATACAGCATTTTTCAATTAATGTCTTTATGAATACTGTTCTCTGATAATCTAATTCAGCATTGTAAAAACCACATAGCCAGTGCTTAACCATTGATTGGGTCAAGTCTGTAACCCAAGGCAACCAAAAGGATGTCTTGGTGTCTATGGTTATTTCCCAGGCTTGAGAGAACACTTCAGAGCATAAAAGCTGACTAGTCCCATCCTACCTGGTCTTCAGTACATCAGACTAGAGATGAGGAAGTGGGATGTTGACCGGAATGCTGCTACATCTTTACTTACTGCAACAGGTTTTAAAACTAAATAAAATATTCCCAAAAGATTCTAGGGACTGCAGCAGGGCAAGATGTTCTTTAAAGCTCAGTGAAATGTCTAGCTGTCCATACTCAGTACATGCCAAATCACTTTGTTGGATTTTATAAATCAAGGTAGCACACTTCATCAAAGTCCTAATAAAAACAGACCTATCTTTAAAATGTTTCTGAAAAATGTAGAAAATTAGAGTTTCTATTCCACTGAAGCTAAATGGAAATGGACTCAATTTTGTTGTATTTTAGAAGTAGGCAGGTGCTTATTCTGTGGTCTAAGTCTGACAACTTGTGTTTGACTGAAGATGAGGATTTTCATCTTCATTATGAAAATGGGTTAAAATGTGAAATGCCATCAAGTCCAGACTCCATTGGCAGCTTAATGAGAAGAGCTTTGCTTCACTCTGGTATGAGACCTTTTTTTGTAGTGAACAGGGAAAGGAGACAACCAAGCCCAAAATACAGATTCCTCCTTGACATACACCAGGCACATCAGTCATGTATTTGAAAGTACCACTCTGGGCGTCACCTGGAATAGGTGATTCAAGCTGATGATTTATCACTGTATCTAGTGCACTTGTAGGAACATACATGTGCACATCTGAAAATTAAAAACCAGCCCCCCTCCAAACCCTACATAGCCCTGTTTATAACATTGTAGTATTTCTGTACTTCAGGTTGTTTTTTACTGTAATCCTCTTCCCACTTCAAAATTTCCCTTTCTCTCCAGATTTCAGTGCTCCAAGTATAACACACTGATAAAGTCGAAGAAGGATTTTTGCATTGATAACTTTGTGGAGATTACAGCTGATACAGAAACTATGTGTAGAATTTTTTTAACGTCAGTGTTTTTGCTTTTGTTTTAACCTTCCTCAAGTAAACACATGTTGCTATAGTCATATTTCTACAAGGATGACATTTGTTATTGGTAAATCATCCTTAGATGCCAGCTGTTTTGAGATGTCCCTTCTTCATTGTGTAAAAAGCTTTGTTTGCTTGCCACAAGATGCACACTTTTCTAAAGTTATACTGCTTTTACATGTTCTTCTTCGCACTGTGCTGGTATTGTGGCTTTAATTAGTTTTCCTTTTTTTCTGGACTTGTTCAGAACAATTTTTTTCTCTCCTTCAATCCTACTCACCCTTTATATTTTCACATAGGAATCAAATTTTGCTTTGTTTCATTAGCAAAATGACACTGAAATTGAAGGGCATTTTGGACAAAAACTTCATTCAGACTGTGTAGAATATCCTTTATTATAAATCTTTTCTTCTCTTTCACTGTCTCTCTTGCTTCTTCCTAAACTCCCAGCTCCTGCAGATACTAATATGCTCTTCATGTGCCTTTTAAATCTCTAATGCTTTCCAGGTGAGAAGAAAAGTGAAGGAAATTGCAGGTCTGTTAAAGGTAGCTGAGAAGGAAGAGAGTCTGTTGGAAGTGATGTGGGAAAAGAGTCTGTGGGGACTGGAGAAAACAGGGTCAAAAGATAGAAGGAAGTTCCTTCTTTCATGCTCTCTGCGTAGATGTCTCCAAACTATTGAGTAAGTGGGACATTGATAAATTCTTTTGAATTGCAAAAGACTTTTTAGAGTTCATTTTCCAAAGTTCACAGTTCGAGCTTTTTCATGCACCCTAATACAAGTGTCCAGCTGAAACTTAAATATACCTGCTTATGCTTATTTCATGAACTAAGCTGCAATGTTTCCTAGTACGATGATTGAATGCAGAAGCGTGTGTACCCCTTCAGATGCTTAGAAAACAAATCAGCTACCTTATTTTCAAATGATAAATGGGTTAACTCCTCAAGCAATGAGCAGAATTTTAAAAAAACTTCAGATTCTGTAAGCCCACAGTAGATAAAGAGATTTTAATATTTTATTTTTTTTTAGGTTTTGCAGTTTTGTTATTGCAGATGTTCTTAACCTAAATATATGGATATGCAAAAACAAATACTGTTTAAAATTTGTATAAACTTCCTTTATTTATGTCTGACACTGATTTCATTCTGACACCAGGTTTCAAGCAGCTGTATATGCTAACTCCAGGCCGCACTGTACTCCCCTGCTGCTCTGCCATAACTTCCATGGCAGCAGGATAGCTAAGGCCTGTTTTTTTGGTTTGCATCTAACATTTTGTGAAGAGAGGTGGCAATTGTAATTAGAGAGATTTCCCACTAGTTGATCTGATACTGTTCACATTGAATTTACATTGGTGTCAACATGCCATTCATAAAGTTACCATCTAGCCTAGGGCTTCATACATGAAGAGTCACCAGTCAGTAGAAATAGTCTGTAGAGGCAGAAATTTGCAGTAGTGTGTCCTCTTTCCCTCGATTCTGTGTATGGTGTGAATGGCAAGGTCTGACTTAAGCAGTCTGTGAAAATCTCCTATGTGATGTGCTGTGAATGCACACATGAACAATGGTTGAAATTCAGTGGAGTAGTTTTGCAAATGTTCTGGGGTACCCTTCTTCCCTCTACACTTCTCTTTTATGTGACTCACTGTCATTTCTTGTGCAAGGACTCTGTGCAGTAGTTCTGTAATGATGCAGAGTAGTTTGGAACTACCTGAATGTAAACTGAAATGGATAAAGACAATATATAGCAAATGTCATTTATCAGCATCACATACTGATTTTGATTTGACCACTTATTTTCTGTAGCTAACAAAAAGTAGGACTCATATGACATTGTAGATGGTTGTTGGTATGTTTCTGATCTGAGGAGGTAGTTAAGAACCCTTTGGTATATAGAGAGGCATCTCCAGCTATTGGCGTATCCCATTTAGAGGGAATTCTTTTTGTTGATATTAAATGAACTCTTGCTAGAATTGCCTGTTAGACATTCAATTTTGAAATGGCTTAAGGTAGGCAGAATTAATTCCACAGTGGTTATTAATGTAATCAGACTTGGGACTTAGCCAGGGGTGCAAACATAAAGATTTCAGCAGATTTATTTTTTTTTTTCAGATAAGAGTGGTCTATCTATAGGAAGATGAACAAATGACAGAAAAATAATAGCAGAATCTGATTAGTTTACACTGAAATTTCAATGCAGAAGGAAGGGAGGAAACAGGCCACTTACCAGATCAGATGTTACTACACTCATTTGTTAGCATGCCTGCTTGAATGTAATTAATGAAACCTTTCATTATAGATCAATATGCTCTTTGACTAGAGAATATTATGGGTACCTATTGTATATGCTTAATTAGATTGAAATTGCTTTCACATTTCCTTTATATTAAAAAAATTCTGATCTCAGCAGTTTGAAAAAGAATATTACAAAAGTCATCCCCTCCACTGTGCTGCTAAAGCCAGCAAAAGAAGGGAAAAAGGAAAAAAATCCTCTGCCAGATGCCCAGTTCTGGGCTTCAGCTTAGTGGAAATTTTGGCAGAGCTACACTTAGTAGTACTCACTACAGTGTATCCATAAAAAAAACAAATGGTAATTCTCATGCTACCATCACAGGAGACTGATGGTGTCTATTAAAGGCAATAGCTTTGGGCTTGGACTGTATGGAACTATTTAGAGATATATTTCCCTTCCTCTCATATTTTCTGTCCTAAACCAATTTCTTGACAAAACTGTTCCAAGTTGATGTGCAACACCCTCCTTCCTCAGCTACATCTCCCCAAGAAACATTCTCAAGTGATCCTTTACATGTTTTATTTTTCAATGGCAGTTTATTATGCCTTGAATTCTCTATCAAAAACCACTCCTAAGCCTAGTTTTTGTAGCACCACAGCCTTATTCCTATCCAAATCCTATCCCTTAGTACTTTGATACCAATTAATTAGCTGTCTTGTTACCTCATGCTTTCTGCTGAGCCCAGGATGTTTCTGGCTTTGTTCACTGTGTTCCCCCGTCTGAAAACTGAGTTTTCCATACCAGGGTTGCTTCCCTTCCTTACTTTCGCTCAATCGCCTGGGTGCTGCATATCCACATCAGGCCACCTTGCCCTGTGTTTGCCTCAGATCCCTCCTACCTGTGCCCTTTCACCTCATGCTGCACACAGGCTTTTCCCTGGTGCATATGTGAATCGAATTGTGAACTCTCAACATCTCTCTGAAGCAAATTTTAGGCTTAATTTTCCAAGGCTCCAGCTCTGCAGCCAGGAGGCTCCTGCTCTTTCCTTGGGACTGACATCAGGTAGGACTTGCTACTCTGCTGTGCTGAGATCAGTGTCCCTCAGCCTCCATAGGATGCATTGTTTACCAGCTTTCCTCCTTCCAAAGTCTTTGTTTATACAGTGACAGCTTTTGTGCCTTTTTTTTTTCCTTTTTTTTTTTTTTTTTCTTTTTTTCCCCTTTCTTTTGCCTGGAGTTATTGGCAGAGCTAATTAACCACATAATATAAAAGCCTTGTTCTTTGGGGCCAAGTGGTGCAGTCACAGAGCAACATGAGTGCTGCCTTGTGGATGGGTTGCCTGAGGATGGGTAGATTATCTATACAAAGAGGTACCTAGTTATTTCCAATGGCGAATGCAATCCTTATTCTTGAGAGGCTGCACATTATATCCTTCCTTGCTCTGCACTGCTCTGCAGATACACAGATGGTACAGACTATTCTGACAGCCACCAATCTCAGAGCACACAGGTCTTGGCCACTGTGAGAAAATCTGAGAGAGCTGGGTGAGATGGGACTTGCAGGCTTACATGTGTTGGTGTGGGCAGGACAGGACGGCATGCTGCTGCTGGGTTTGGATGGGTACGTCGACTCAGGGTACTTCTCCCTGGGCTCATTGAACTTAAGTCCCACCTGGGAATCCTACCTGGGGTTTTCACTTTAGCTGATGAAAACAGAGAATAAAGGCAGAGTGAGATACCTGGGTCAGGTGTGTTTGAGAAGGAAAGGGTCACCCCTTCCTCTGCCTGCTTGGGCAGAGCAGCCTGGCCTCAACCTCTGGCTGTAAACTACAACAGATCAAGATTTTCCACATCCAGAAATGCTTGGGGAACTTCTTTTTTTTTTCTTCTTTTTTTTTTTTTCCCTGGATAAATGTCTGATCATGACAGGAATCATGACTGGATTCAGTATAAAATGCTCCTGCTGTTTGTCGAGCTCAGACGATTTCTGTCTGCTACGAGGTAGGGGTAGTCCCCTGAACAGGAGACCTCCAGCAACAGTGGCCCCGGCTGGCCCTGCCCAGGGCTCTAGCGTGGGTTTCAGCCCACCCGCACCGCCGATGCCGTGGGGTGGTCCTGGGCTGCCTGCAGAGGAGTGGCGACAAGGAAGGGACAGGGCATCCCTCCCTGCAGCCCGCCGGCACAGCAGGATAGCTATCTCCGTCCCCCTCGCAGCCGCACGTGTGGGGTGGCTGTGTGGCTGAGGGGTTGCAGAACCGGCCCGTGGGGTGTGGACAGCGTACCCTACCCATCCCCGGACCTGGGTGGGCAGAGGGAGAGAGTGCCCCCGGCTCCTCACCCCCCTACTTAGCTCGTCCAACCTCAACTTCTCCCCCGCAAGCATCAGAGGTTATTCAGGACGTGGGGCCCTGCGGGAGGGGAAGCTCTGGGGTCTGCTTTCCTTTTGTGGTGGGGGGAAGGGAGAAGAAAATAGAGAAGAAGCAACAGCCTCCAGCTTTCCCCTTCCTCTAATCTTGCTTCACTCCCCCTTGCTCCTTCTCCCTCCCTCTCCCCTTTCCTCTCCCCTTTCCCCTCCCTCCCTCTTTCTAATTCCTGCCACTAGCTCGGAGGCTCATTCAGCAACCGCTGCCACTGGAGTGTAATAGGCTGAAGATGCTGCCGTGTCTGCTCAGTGTCTAGTTGTGAATGGGACTTGCCTCCTCTCCCTCCTCCGGAGGTAGCGAAGGGAAGCAGCCAGCCCCTCCGGACCCGCAGGTAAGCGGCGGCCGCAGCCCAGGGAAACCGTGAGAAAGTGTGGGTCGCGCCGGAGTAGTCTCGGGTGAGCAGGACGGCGGGGTTGCAGGGCGCGCTGCCGCTGGGCGAGGAGGCGGCTCGGCAAAGGGAAGAGGGAGGGAGCGGGGTGGCGAGGGGAATGATCGTTTCCTGTAGCTCCCAGCAAGAGGACCGAGCGTAGGATGCGTGTGTATGCACCAGAAACTTGACAGCAGCAGCGGGGCTGGGACGTGTGGCGGGGGACAGGCAGATGTGCCGCGGAGAGGGTTCGGGCGAGCGGGGCCGGGGCCGGGCAGCGCCGGGCGAGGTGCGCGGCTCTGCCGCAGCTCGGCGCGGAGGCGGCCGGCGGGCTCCCGGTGGGGGGGAGGCAGACACAGGCTCTCCAAAGGGAGAACGGGAACACTGTCGCAAGCGGTATTTATTTTTATTTCAGCTCTTGCTCGGGGGAATGGGGAGGGCGAGCATTTGTCCGTTTTAAAATGTTCCTCCGGATAAGCAGATATTGAAAGCCCCGAATTGAAAATCTTTTACTTGCACTGTGGCTCCCAGGCATGAAATGGATACGCAGAAATTATGAATGCATGAAATGAAGGATACTCTATGGTGAATAAAAAAGATAAATACTTTGATTTTTATAAATAGATTTTTTTTTAATGGATTTTGTTTGTTGATTTTCAAATGTCTTACTATTCACAAGATACCAAAATGGTATTTGTTACTATTATGGGCTAGTCCAGTAATCATTAGACTCTTGGGTGATACGTGCATAAGCACATCTCTAAGAAAGGTAAAACAGATTAGGCTGTAGGTACCCATAAATGCCATATAACTTTTAGAATGAAAGTGCTTCCTGTGCAGTCCTTTGGGAGCACATATAGCAGTCTGACATCATGATACAAATGCCTTTACCTTCTACAGAAGTCCCCTCTTTATTGTCTATTCTTTTAAATATTCATTTGCTGAAGAGAGAACCAGTATGTGCTAGGAGATCTTTGTACCATTGCTACAAAGCACAGTGTGGCTGTGTAACATAGTACTTACCTACCAAGATATGTGACAAAGGAACCTCGTTAGCAAATGAGGTCACTAATTCAGAAATTGGCCCTTTATAAGAATGCTCATTTCTTTTTCATGTTCCAATGACTAGTAACTCCCTGGGAAAGACTTTCTTCCTGTTGATTTGTGATGGCAATACAATAAGAATTTCACAGACTCTGCACCCCTCTATTAAGAAATTAAATATTTTTAATGATTTAATAATGAAACTGTTGAATGAGAAAAGCGCTAACAGATTTAGAAGCAGGGAAGCACACACTCAGATGTTACTGAACGTCCCTCTCTTTTCCCTCTCCCATGCTATTATGCTTGCTTCAATGTTTCCAAAGTCTGTGTGATTCTCCAGGTAAATACCTTATTCTCTTTTTCTTCACTGGCTAAGGTATACCAGTATATAAATTTATTTTCAATGTAGAAATTCTGCAATAATTAATCTGATATCTGCCTCAATCAGGTCTGTCTGCTCGGATTTGAAACACAAATCAATGATTGTACTCAATCCTTTGGGTGATTTTATATGGAGAGCTACATAAAAGTATATGGAAGTGGAATTGCAGATGTTTGCTTATGAACAACATTTTCATAGCAGAGCGGCACAATTCATGTTGCTGGGGAGATGGGCAGGAAGAACAGTAAGGAGATTGAGAGCAGAAGGTCTGGTTTGAGCTTCATACCTTAATATACAAAACATTTTTCTAGCCTATTTCTAGCCTTCTCTTTATTTCTTAGTCTACTGTGCTCTAGAAAACAGAAGTTTCTGACTATACTTCCAAAGCAGTTCTTTCTCTTGCAGGAGTACACCAAAGTTACAAAAGTAAGAACAAGATCTTCAATAAAAGAATTGGTAATTCTTCAGGAAAATTGCCTAAAAGACATTTTCTCCTGCAGGCTATTTTTCTTAGGCCCTGGAATAGGGTATTGGGGTTTTTTGGATTGTTTTGGTTTTGGGTTTTTTTTTACCTTAGCCTTGCATTAAACCATCAGAGAATGAGCATGGACAGAGAATGCTGTTTATAGACTTTACATCAGCTTTAACTTTGCTGAAATTTTAATTGTTGCCTGTCTAGAAAAATCACTGAGAACTAGATTACTTCATTACCAGAAATGCTGTTACAATAGATTATGTCAAGAGAGGAGATAAGTCATTACAATTTATCATCAGCAGTTTCACAAGGAAATATATATGGCAATGGCTGATCGAGGGACAGGACAGCTAAATTAATTTTTCTTTTGCATAAAAATATGGGGAAACTACAAAGATTAGAATTATTTATGTGATTTATCTGTTAAATGCTTTAAAATATATTATGTGATTTCAGCTTCAATTAATATGCTATTCTGACAACATTTGACATATTTAATTTAGTGTAAGAAACATATGTAAAGTTCAGAGTTCCAGTAGACTGAGACATTTTTTTTCTGTGAATGCTGTAGCTAAACAAAGCATAACTTGAGAAACAAATGTTTTGTTGCTGAGATTTCCACACTAGAATTTATTTCTAGCTTAGATGTCATAGAAATTTAAAGTAATTTCAAACTTAAACCTAGTGTCTCCTCTTTTTGGTGAACACACTGTACCAATTTTGAAACCATTTTGTGAGCGGGATGTTTAGCAAAATATCTTCTGTGTGTGAGAAACAGAGGTCTCATCTGGAATCAATTATTTTGAAACAATTTAGCAACATACTTTCTAGAGGGTGTTTTGGGTTTGTTTGGTTTGTGGGGTTGGGTTTTTTTTGTTGTTTTTGGTTTGGTTTTTTTTTTTTTTTTGTCTGAGCTTTTTCTACTAGCATTTTAAGTTTAAAATCTGTGTGTAATTCCTATGCTATACCTTTTGGTTGGTTGGTTGTTTTTATCCCATGGCACTTCAGTTTTCATTGTCCTTTGTTGGGACCAACCCAAAGCTTAGGGAAATAAATTGAAAGATGGCCATTGATTTAAATGTAGTTTGGATGAGGTACTTTGTCCATGTGAATTAAGAGGACTCATTTTACACTTAAGCATTGTCATTTTATGTCATATATGTATTTTGCTTTGTATCTTATCAGTTAGGGAACACTGTAGTCATATACTTCTAAAACTCTTTAATAATATTTTAGGAGAAAATGTAGTCCTGTGGTTGGGTTTTGACACTGAAGACAAAGATACTTTTAGGCTGTGAAATTATTGATTCATTTTAGTGCAAACCTGTGTATGCTGAATTATTAAACCCATTCATTTTCTTTTCCTGTGTAAGTGAGGGCTTTAAAGTCATTTAAAATATTACCGAAGGGTAGCAAATTTGCACACGGTGCTCCCAGAGGAGACGTTTGACTGAAGGAGCCGGGATTTGAGGAAGCCTTTCTTCTCCCGGTGCTGAGCCTGGCCGTCGCTCCGCCTTGCTCAACAAGTCCGTGGAAGGCGGCCCGGTGAGCGGCGGCGGGGGCACGGCTGTGGCAACGGCACTGCCGATGCCGGGCGTTCCGCAGCCCGGGGCTGGCTGGCCCGGCCCGGCGCGGCGGTGCGGGGCTGGCGGCGGCGGACGGGCGGGCACTAGAGGGCACTGATGCTCTTCGGTGCCGCGCCGCCGCCGGTCCGCTGCCTTTCAGGGCGCGATGAAAAGCCGTTTTGTTACCTCCAGCATTGCTGGCCTTCTCAGGGGAGACAGGACGCAATCTCGCTGTGGCTCGGGCTAATGCTCAGGCAGTTTGTCAGGATTAACATCTTTCTAGTCAGTGGATCGCGTTACCTTGGTGTCATATTACCACCTTGGCTCTCTCTACAAAGTTTTGGAATCCTGTAACTTCAGATTGTCTGGAGGGTGCCACAGCTGGAGTCTAGGTATAAAATAAACAGCTCAGTCCTCTCGGTGACAGTGTTTTTTAAGGGGTTTGCTACTCTTTCTTCCCTTTTCAAAGACAGTGTCAGTTCCTGCTATGCCGAGAGAAAGAGTTTAAAGATCAAAAAATGTTTCTTTCAAAAATATTGTCATACTTAAGAGATCTTATAAAGATATCCTTGATAGAAAACAAGTCTGTGTGATTCTCCAGGTAATATTGGACCAAGCTGGTCTCATTTTACCCATAAACATCTAGGTCAGTGGAGCTTACAGCTGAAGAACTGAGAAAAGGAGATTGATCCGAATAATTTGTATATACCCCGTGGTGCCTCAAAATATAAAAGATATTATTACAACTTATCATTACAAACACTGACCAAAAAGGACATACATGATAGTGTGTATATATATATTTGAACTGTTGCAGGCTTGGAAGAAGTCTCATTTCTACCTGCCCTGTTCTGATGTTCTTTGTAGACATCCACTTTGGGATATTGCTAAAGGCAGGATGCTGGGATGCACATATCTTTGATTTGACTCATAGACGAATCAAATTCCCATGTATAAGAAATATATACTTTCGGTAATGGAGTGCACAATTGTGTAATATTGTATTATATTCACTTGGGCAGATAGGCAGCCAGCTAAGTTAATAAGTCTAACAGAAATTCTTGTCAATAACTTTGATGGCAAAAATGAGCACCACAGTGTCATAATAGTTGTACAGTTTTTGTTAATCACCTGATTTAGGATATTAATTAAGAATAATCTTAAAGTAACAACTCTTCGTTAGTAACTACTACACTGAAAAATGAGCACTGCGTTGCTGAGGAGCACAGTGTTGTAAAGAGCAGTGGAGACCTGTTAACTGTCCATACTCTGTGCTTCAAGGCAGGGAACATCCCTTATGCTGTTAGATGCACTCAAGGTGGGTGGAAAAGTTAAAGCTGCCAGTCATGTTCAAGGCCCTCCAGAGAACATTACGCATGGCTGGGACATTAGCAGTGCCTTGCAAGCCAGCAGGAATTCAGAGGCAAATATCTGGAGCAGCCAGCCCTGCTGCTGAGAAGTACCCGTGGGGAAGGTGACATTACAGTTAATTTTGCCTGACAAAGGCATAAGGCCTTCTCCCATAACTGCTTGGGTGGTGCGGTGGCTTTCTAGCATCACAGTCCCACTGAGCTCTGCTGGCTTCATGAGCCATAATTTAGCACTTTAATTTTAAAGTGCTGGCTTAAGCAAATTCTAAGGGGTTTTTGTGGCTTTTTTTTTTTTTTTTTGTCCAAAGTTTGGCATTGAGTAAGAGCCCATTCCCTTCTGAATCAGCAAGAGTTCATCAGAATTCTTAATTGTAATGCAATGGCAGGCAGAGTTGGAGTAGTAGAAATCAATGTAAATGGATTAAAAGAAAAGGACCAAGTAGCTGAATGTAAAAGAGGAGACAGGATTTTCCAGAGTGGGTGGTAAACAATGCAGCAATAGATGTTCAGGTATAACTCATTATTATAAAGATGATTTACTAGTTCATCAACAGATAGACTGTAGCCATATTACAGATTTAACCAAGCATTAACCTCCCTTATCTTTGAATGGTGCAACTAGTGCAGGTTTTCTTGCCCTACCAGCATGTATCAGTACTGCCCCACAGCTTGAAAAGAGCCTGGCTTAAATGGCTGTGCACAGGTTTGTTCCTTGCTTCTATCCTCACTCTAGCAGTGGGATAGAGATTAAGTTTATGGTGTACCTTCTTGCAGCTACCACTCCTTTTCATGTGAGCTCCTAATTGCACAGTTTATGCTAATTTGGTAAACTGAGAAGTTCCATAACTTGATGTCAATGTCATTGAAGAGCTCCTTCTTTTGCACTGCACTTCAGTACTCTTCATTTTGTGCAGTGCAATCATCAGATGTTCCATGTGAAAATATTACATTTAAGGTTAAACTGGCGCCATAGAAAGTCTGGTTCAACATAATTTTTATCCCAGTGAGGCTGCTGATATATATTTTTAAATAAAATAAAATTCCAGAAACATATTAATTGGTCTCAGTGGTTAAGTTAAATAGTTAAATACATGAATACGTATAATTCTGCCAAGGATAAGTCATTAGTTCAGTATAAAACAGAAATGATAGCTCTATTTGAATCAGGAGACTAAACCCTATTTCCATTAATGCTAACTGTTTTATTAATACATGCATGTGTCGGCATTAAGTCATAAATTTAAATGGCCTGTCCCTTCCTGATTTAAAGTAATTATCTCAAAGATCTTGGCTGCTGAATGAATAATGGCATGACTCTTTTCATCTTTTATCAACTAATTTTTTATTAGTTGTTTGTTTTGTTTGGGTTTTTTTGTGTGTAGACATTGTACAGCAAACAAAATAAATAGAGTTTGTAAAAAGTTGGCTGGCATTTGAACCAAAAATAAATGTATTGTCATTACCAAAGCAGAATACCTGTAACTATACCAGCCCCCAGACAAGGATTCTCAGACCTTTTTATTATCATATGACATGTACCTACCTACATCTTATGTGTACTTATGCACATTTATTTATATATCATTTATAGAGCTAAAATTATTTATTGTGTGTTACTAGAAAATTTTAATTGAAGCAACAGGTAAAAAAATGCAAACTTTAAATTGAGAAAACTGACATTCAAAAGATTTGTCCCTTCTTTTTTTAAATAATAATTTAATTTTGTCTGAGAGAAATCATGAGAGTATATGCAGGACTTTGAATAACATTTACAAAATAAAAAACCTGGTCTCATTAACACTAGAAAGCATACTTGAAACTTTAGGATTAGATCTTGTTCTTTTCAGAGCAGTGCTTCCGACAGGCAGTCCTCCCTATCAGCAGACTTGACCACATATTGATGTAGATGGGTATTTCAAAGCCTCACTCAGTTCATTTTAGATCACTATTCAAGACAAGAATATTGTGCATGTCTTCATTGCAGGGTACTTTCTCGTCAGGGCAGAAATGATTGCAAGCTTTCTTCTGAGGAATGACCAATATTAAAATAGTTGAATACTGCTGGGTTAATTCAATATATACAGAGCAGTGATCAAAACCACCAGTTTCATATTGCATGTAAGCATAATTATTTAACTACAGAGATTACCAGACTGATATATCTGAAGAATGACTCAAACATTTATCCAATGCACTCAGTGAACAGATATTTTTAAAGATAACATCTCCTTCCCATTCTCTTTGAGCATATTTTTCTTGAAATTGAAATTCCAGTGAAGATCATTATTTTACTTTAGTGAAAGTTACTGTTCATTCACAATTTCAAATCCAATTTCTCCATACATAAGAAGTTCCAAAACTTTGAAAACCCGTTGAATAATAATTTCACTTGGGGCTCTCATTCAAATAGAAAATTTGTCCATCACTGCTTGTTGCCTTTTTATATGTTACCATTCCAGTTATAGCTGGTATAGCTCAGAGAATTCATCTGATTAGTACACATTTCAGTTCGTTTTAGCACAGTAGCAATTTAGATAGCATTTTTTTTTATATTTTTTTTTTTAAAGCAAGAAGAAAATATAGCAGGCATTGTCATTTACATAGAAACACTTCATCATTTACATACAAAAGGGCTGATTAGGTAGCAATGCAAGTGACTGTAGGTCAGACTTCAGATGATCTCTATAGTTCTTTCTGTCCTCAGAATTGTGAATTTATATGAAAAAAAATATGTTCATAAACTATGAATACGTAGACATATTTCAAGTACTAAATTTAACAGTTCTCTTGGAGATCCTCAAATGTGGATCCCTCTCCTTTGGCTATGAGTGCTACCTGAATTAAAAAAGGGCTTCCCATTCATAGGCTGAAGTGTAATCATACCCCTCGCTTACAGTCTTATAGTTTGTAATGTCCGGTTACCTTCTGCACACATTACTTAGTTTTTTGGATCCATAAGCAGAAGTCTTACTTTGTAACTGGCTATGTGTATGTCAGATTACTGGGATCAGTTAGATAAGATAAAAACTAATTCTCAGTATGTTCAATGACTTCCTATATATTTTTAACGAAAAAAACCCCAACAAACTTCCACATTTAAATAAGGTGACATTAGTGTCATCTGAGAAATACTGAAGCAATCTCATGAAAAAGGAAATGGAAACCAACCTTACTGCCTCACTAGACCGTTTGTAAAATATGTACAATATGCACAATATGCAGATGTCATATGTAACTAGGACATGATGAACTCCATCGAAAAAGGTAACAAAGATTTACTCCATGCTGCTGTGATGTGCTGTGATTCTATAGCATCAGAAATTAGTAAGTTATGGCTGGTCTGGACTTTAAAGGAGAAGTCAAAAGAAATGAAAATCAAAAGTCAAATTACAGAAGTCTGTTTTTGTGGGTTTTTTTTTAATGGTATTGAAATTAGATTGAATGACACCTTATTGTGACCTGCATATATTTGCACATTTAGAAGACTAGGGATATGTCCACCTTATTTAATGTATGCTCACAATTTTGTTATTGTTGTTAGAACACTTTTTTTAATAACTTCTGTGAGCAGACAAGTTTAAACTATTTATCTGATGTTTACACTTTATTGGTTAAAATTCTGTCTGGTCAGAGAAACTACATTGGAGACCATTGGGTTATTCAATTGATACTGATATTATTGAATTATATCCTTGATATGGAAATTTAAAGTAGTTTTGGTAATTAACATTAATTCATATTTTTAAACAGTTTACATAAAGGTGTGCATTTCAGGGCTAAGCCAGTTTGTAGTCCTGCTAGCTAGGAATGCTATTGGTACACTACCATATGTAAGAAATTGCATTAGTATTTGTTTCATTATCCAGTCAAACTGAACAAGAAATTAGTTTGGCTGAAATAATCCAGTCTATAGAGAAAGTGCCAGCTCTGATACTTACCAAAATTTGACAGTTGCTTGTTGTCATGACCTTGGCTTTTTCATAAGTTAGAGGTCAGAAAGTATGCTAGCTGCAATTACTGCCTTCATAAGATTCTGTAGGTCATCCTCTGTGGCAGATTGTCTACATATACCAGATTACTGACTCACTGGGTACAGATCTGTATTTTGTTCTCATAGATGTTAAATCCTGGGTTTATCACCATATACAGTCTGTGGAAACAACTTAGCTTTTATGATATTTCCCTTCAAAAATAAATGACTATCAAGTTATTTCTTGAAAACTGTACATAATGTGACAGCTATCAAAAATTGGACTTTTAACTTTTATTTATTTTTTTTCAGAAGTAATGGCAGAAAGTCATTGACAATTTACTAAGAAAGTAATGTAAATGAAATTAATAATGTGTACAAAAGACTTTTCCACTGGTATTAAATCATTTTGCCTAGTGGAGGAGAGAAGAATGTTTTTGCCTAAAGGTATACTCATCTGGAAATTAAATCCATTTTTACTAGAAATGAAATCATTTAAATTAAACTGCAAAAAAGCTTGTGGTTTAACTGTTTCCATGTGCTGAAAAGTAGACTATATTTAACCCATAAATGCATTGGGCAGTTTATTGCTTTGAGTTAATGAATGCTAATCGCTTCTTGTCTTTGAGATCAACAGCTCCTCTTTTCATGATTTTCAGTAATGTTACAAGGAGTATTTTAAGTCACTCAGATATGACTGTTTCCTGTTTCACATTAGTTATATGTGTGGCTCCTGTGACTTTACAGAAAAAGCACAAAATTATATATGCATTAACTTCCTTTCTCAATCTTAACAATTGATTATACACATTTCCCTTTTGGGCTTTATAAAGGGCCTCAAGTTTTATTTTCCAACAAATTAGAAATATGCCAACTTTTTCATAACATATCAAGTGTTTTAAATGTGAAGACATGAATTTCTATCTCTATCCTCATGCCTGCAAATAATTTGTTTGTTATCTATAGTAAGCCAGGCATGTTCATTATGCTTTCTTAAGCCTGTATCCTTATGAATTGAGATGTCAGTCTTAATGACATGAATCCTTTCCACAGCTGTGCCTTGAAGGACAGATGCATTTCTACCATGAATGATATCAGAAAAAATCCTGTTGCAAAACTGATTTTACCACTTCTCAGTAGTCTGGTGAAGCAATTTCCATAACCCAGGGAACTGTTGCTAAAATTAAAGGAGTATATATGTCTGGCTGTCTTGTTGAAGCTGTATAGAGAACTGAGATCTCTATATATTAATTATGCCTTCTAATTATACCCATTTAGTAATGTACTCATGTCCCAAAAGAATCCTAGAATTATTGAAGAGGAGTATAATTCCTCATT
The DNA here is from genome assembly GCA_025331215.1 of Actenoides lindsayi. Taxonomy (NCBI): domain Eukaryota; kingdom Metazoa; phylum Chordata; class Aves; order Coraciiformes; family Alcedinidae; genus Actenoides; species Actenoides lindsayi. The sequence goes on from WTSP01024000.1 coordinate 81,874, forward strand.
TATAGGAAGGGATTCTTTCAGTAGTCATATTCAAAATTACACATCAGCTGAGAGGACAGCATCTGTATTAATTTCTAGTTTCTGTTCCAGTTTGCAGGCAGCATGGCTAGGACTTCGATTTGTTAATGTCAAAGATGACTTCATCCAGGTCCTTGCATTTGAGGAGAGGGAAGAATAAAAGGCTTAAATCTATCTATTTGTTTTTTTCCTAATTTAAGAACATTCTTTCACCTAACTAGATGAGTGTGTGCCCACTCACATTTCTTTGGGGGGAAATAGTTGGAAAACATGGAACATGATCAAAACTCCTGTATGACAATGTCAAAGCCCTTTGTTTCTAAGTAAGAAGTATTTTTATGTCTCAGTGACATGCCATCTAAACAGTGGCCTCCAAAGCATAGTATTAAGACAAGTTAATTTGACTGAAAAATAATTTCAGCTTGTTTAGGAGGGAGAGTTTAAGCCTTTCAATAAACATCGCATCAAGTCTGTGGTATAAAGATCCTGTTGGACCTAGTATACCTACTATACTCCTATTGGAGCAGCATCCCCAACTGGCATTGTGGTGCTCACTTTGAAATGCCAGAACATTGCATACAATCTGCTGCTAGTGGCAAAAGGGTTAAAACAACATATGGGCTAGTTATCTGTCTGGAGCTTCAAACAGCCGTTCTACATGAAAAAAGGAACGGCAGCAACTTTGCGATCAAAGTTCAGGTAATTTAATTATTTACCTTCATGAATCAAGGGGTCATTGAACAAGCTCAAGATGTCTGGATATTACAATATAGGAAATTTATTGTTTCACTCCTAATATTCCAACATCAAAGAGAGCTTTTTCCTGTAAACAAAGCAGTCTGAAATCAAAGAATTCAAGCAAAAGCTAGTGTGGAGACATTCAGTTTTCTAATATCTTTGTGAGCTGGAAATTAAGCTGATTCTTGTGGAGTGAGATATTTTCCACTGTGATTCTTTGTGTTTCTTACATAATGTTACAGAATGAAATCAGGTATGCTCAGTGGTAAAGACATTTCCAACTCCTACCATAACTCCCAGATAACTCCATTATTGGAAAAATACACTTTTGTGTGAAAATTTTGCAACCATTGAGTCTGATTTTTCAGTTTCTTCAGTTTGGACAGAAAACTTTGTTTTAAGCTTGAAAGACTTTGCTTTTTATTTCAATTAAATAAACATGTTCAAATTATTACCATGTAGTAATCCCATTTTGTATTTGCCAAGAGATCAGCCAATAGAAAGGTGATGATTTCAGTGAGGTTACTTGGTTCATATCACACCAAATCTAAAGCACCGTTCAAGACAGCGGTATTGGAGTCAGCCAGTCAGTATTGCCCAAAAGTTTTATGTGTGTGTATATACATATGAGAACAAACACCCTTCCTGAATGTCTGTCATAGTTTTACTGTGAAATCTATGATGTTAAACAGGAATGTATACCTAGGTTTATGGAAGTCTTAATTTCTGCAATATAAACTATGTGGTGGTGTGAGTGGCTACATTTGGTAGTGAATGATGTAGTGACAGTGCACATGCCTGTGCCATTACCAGAGAAGGAGGAATTGATTAGTAATAACACACTTCATTAACACTGCACTTTCTCAATCATTGTAATTGTGGTTCTTCCCCTAAAACATCAAGTGGAACAGGTTTCATTTCAACCAAATCAATCTAATGTGTTAAAATTTACATAATTTCCTCTTATTGCATTTGTAGAGCAGCAGGAATTTTAATTTGCATTGTCTGTATAGTCTATAATCAAAGTGTTAAGAGCACAAGGTTTATTCATTATGTATGGCGTGTGGTGACAAATTTACATAACAGGCTGCATCTTGATGAGATATTCCTTCTTTCCCCATGCCGACCTTTGCAGTTTTGGCTAAAACTTATTTTCTTTAAACCTGTTAATTCAATTACACAAGCCTTTGAGTTCCATTGAACATTTATTAGGGAGAAGTATCCATATCGAAATAAGTGGATGAAATGTCATACTGAAAGGTGAGAAGTGCTAAGGGAAGCCTTGAATACTGGACTATATTTCATGATTTCAGAAGAAAGCTGGTATGAAACCACTGTGGTGTGTGCTATGACTGTATACCAAAGGTAGACATTCACAGATTGAATGGAAAGGTACCATTTTATTTGTTTTGTGGTGAATAGACTAAAGAGAGCCTATTCTAAGAAAATTTTCAAAACTAAGTTAGGGACTAAAGAACAATTAAGAAATTAAGTTGTTGTAAATCCATTATCAGTTGTTGCCTGCCAAGGCCAACATTTGCTTTATAAGGGCTTAATAATATACTTTTAATAGAAGATTACTATATTCTAGTAAATAGAGAAAAAAATTAGAGTATTTTAATTACATTTCTAGCAGATAAAATACTATCTAAATGAGGAATATAATGCATCCATTGGTTTAGACACATAGGTCCTCTATGGAGTGTCACAGAGCTACCATAGCATAAGATTTATCATTTAGATCTTTGAATTACTGAGTTTTATATGTGGCATGCATCAGAAAGTTCCTTTCTCCCTTTTACTACTCAAGTAACAATATTCAGACTAAAATGCAGGAATGTACATTTATTTTTATTATATTATACTATCTTACAATGCAACAGCATAAACATGTATTTTGTGCTCTAGCGCACAAACAAATTGAGGTAGTACAAGAATTATCTAGCTTTGTTCAAAGAAAATCTCTGTAGAGCCTCTTAACTGAAATGCAAACTATATTTACATGTTGACATTCATGCTCTTAGTAAGAGGTTGTAGGGACAGGTGTTTCAGTTCTCTACCAAAACATTCATACAACTAATTTTATTAATCCATAATTAACCCCCTAATCTGATGTTAAAAGTTTAAAACTGTCATGTATTGTATTTGAATTGTATTTTAGTCCATGCTAAGAAAAGCTGAGGCGGGTGGAAGAATGGTGTATTACAGGCATGATGATTTCTATTTTAAAGTTACATGAGTACAGGAACAGACACAAATCTGACATTTGTGAATATTTTAATCTCTGTATGAAATTGGAATGATACTTTGGTTTATGTAGTAACTCTTAATACCCAACATGTGCCAAAATGCTTCTAAACAGTGTTATGCCGAAGTAAGAGCAACAGCTGCATACATAAAAATGGGAGTGAATGATATATATAAGTTTGTGTACTAAAATTACAAGATTAATACATAGATAATGGTCAGTAGGTTTAGAGAGGTGAAAATGACACATGTAGATCTAGTTAACCTTTGAGAGAGAGAAAATCCAAGGAAAGGGGAGACTCATTTTGCAACTGAAATCACCAAAAAAAGGGCCTGTTAAAGTGATTATCAAGCTTTAACATTGGCCCCTTCTTTTTTTCAGCTTTTCACAGAAGTTACTGTATATTCTGCACAGTCATTGAAAATGTCATCTCATTGTGCTCTCAAGCTCCTCTGACAAGGACTGTTTTGCCTGCCTTCCGTCTTTTTTTCTTCCTTACCTATTTTGCTACCATTTCTCCATATCCACTGAATATTGTTTAAAAATTTGCAAGGAAATATCTAGAGGGGAAGGTTTACAGATAGAGCCATGTAGCAAGGCCAAATAATGTAATAATGGTTGTCTGTTTGTCCAGTCATATTGTCACAGATAAACAATGTGTATGCTCAGTGTTCATGTTCTTATAGTGGACCCATTCTGATTGCATGAGCTGTAGAGTAGTGAGTGAAAGGATGTGGTACAGTTTTAAAATGCTTCCTTTCTATACACATTACATGACAGCTATATGAACCCCAAAGTGATTTTTAGAGCTCTGCAGAATATTCTTATCAAATTGAAATCTTTGCACCTGATTTTGGATTCTGATGTTCCTAAGCATCGGCACATCTTGCTTTTGGTTAAGCATCAGCTGAATAAAATGCCAGTTGGAAATGTCACCAAAGCTCCTCTTTATTAGAGCTGCTCCTGGCCATTGCAGGGGAGCCTGCCTGTGTAGGTGAGAATGGATGTTCCTGAAAAACAGAGAAGAAAAGGGGAAAGGTGGAAATATATGAAGAATTAGGTGCAATGCCAGTTCATACCATCTCAGAATGTGCCCTCTCTGGGGAATTGCACCTGGAGGTTAATTGAACTAAGTGAAGCTCTATGTTTACGTCTAACATAGATGAATTAAACTGCTGAGTTCAGTTTGGGAAATTGCACTTTATGTAGTAACACCTCAGAGTTAGCTTAGTCCTGCTGCTATGAGCTTTCTAGGAGAATAAGACGTGCTAGAGTCTAAATAGAAGTAGACTCAATCTGCTTTTGCCATGAGAATAAAATACAATAGTCAAAGCAATATATCTTAACAGGCTCTGCTAATGCGATATTCAGCAATACACCTACTACTGAATGTGCTGTTGTTTTTATAAAATAGGAGAAAATGTACATTAGTAATTTGAAATTGCTGATGAAGATATTTATTGTAAATACTGTGATGCTACAAATAAACAGGAACACTTTTTCTGCAAACTGAAATACAGTTTTGCTATCAACTCAGTCACTTAGCTTAGTTTGAAAAGGCTATAGCTAATCAAATTAGAGAAATGCCTAAGGTGATTGTAATTAAAAGACTGACAGCACTTCCTTTCTAATCTCCTGAGTTTTGGTATCCAGGCAGGAGAACAAGGGAATGGTTCACCTTTCTCTTAGACGATGCAGTTTGGGCAGGACTTAGGCAGGCTCAGAACAGACTCACTGGAATTTATTTCAATTTGTACTTTTTTTAATTTTTTTTTTTTTTTTAATAGTCTCATCAGAGGCTTTTCTATAACACAGGTCTCTTCCAGGACATACACTAGTGGTGAAACATCTCTTTTTATGGCACATTATATTTTCAGGTTTTCAGTCTTGTATTGCAAGTCTTAAGTGTACTACAGCATGCATTGAAACCTATATGCTACATACTTATGATTGTGATTTTGAGTGAATGCACCTTTTTAAAGTGCTTCTGCTTTGCCTGCCTGAAGTGGCTAAAGTTAGAGACTAAACATGTTTGGTGCTCCACTTCTGGTTTTTTTCAGTAGTACACCACCATATGTGTAGAGGCAAGTTCTTTGCTTCTTTGCATGACAACACAGAAGTGAGAGAAGACACACCTGGTTTTAAATGCTAATATTTACAGGATGCTTTAAAAAAAATTAAAAATGTTAATGTTGACAGATTTCAAAGGAAATAGATCAACTACAAATTAACAAAATATTCCACTAATTTAGTGATTCATTCCCTCATTGATCCTGTTTCTGTCCAGGGACTATACAAAAATTCAGTGTTTAATAGGTATTTGGAAATGTAGTTTTAAATCAGCAAAAGAACAACAACATGACATTGCTGGTTCTAGAGGAAAAATGAAATGTCATGTAACTGAAATAAGTGCTGCAACTCTTTGTGAGGCAATTTCTGTATTTTTTTTCCTGCATGATTAGATTTTATAAATATCCTACTGTGTACAAGTATGTTCTAATCTCCCCATCTACCAGTACAGGCTGATAGGCTGTCCTGCTCTCAGATGACAAGCAGCCAGCAGCAGTTAGTGGGAGAGTCTTCTGTTTTGTGCAACTGTTTCGGTTTAGCATGATAAGAACATGGAAAATCCACTAGATTAAATTCATGGAGCTACAGAATATAGAGATGACCTTTACAGGTAACATGTCTGAAATTACCTCTTTTTTCATCTTAGTATTTGAAATTAGTTTTAGGTCAGGAAAGTAATAGAAAACAAAATTTACTTCAAAAGCAAAATATGTTACCTTTGAAAGAAATTAATGCTCTCTATACCTTCCACTCCAAGTTTAAAGTTTTTTTGTGGTTCCAAATCTTAAAAAGAAAAAATTTCTAGTGAAGATGATATGGTTTTGGTCTTGTTCTGCAGTAGGAAGTATTTGCTGTTATAGTTGCCAGGATATCTATATCAGTAGCAATACTTAATTTAAGCACAGTGTGTGTTGACAAAGGAATGCTTTTGTCAGTTCATGATTAAAACTCATATAGCAGAAATTACTTGTCTTTGCTATCTGAAATACTTCTGTTCTCAGGATTTTGTCCTACACCGCTGTCAGTGAGGAGAGGCTGAAACCATGCATCTCTGGCTGATGTAGGCTGGACCATACTTTCAGGGTGCCAGAGGAAGTGACACAGTTGCTTATTTAGACATCTCTAAAGTTTGTGCTATTTAAAAAATAATAGTAATTCCAAAGTCATAATGTTAAAAAAACCACTGATATCACCAACAGAAAAAGGTATCAGTGAAAAGGGATTTTAGGTCCTGTAAAAACTGACAGAAAAAAAGATTGATAGTGTATATGGATTAATGCCACATTTTCTGATCTAGGTGGATCTCAGTAAAAAATGTGGATTTGTTTCCTACCGTTGCAGATTCTTGTAATGAATTGGTTTGTGGCATTTATCCAGGTCATTCATCTCTTTACACCTTCCCTGATGGCTGTGCCCATCTCTTTTAATATGTTTGTGCACGGTTTTAGAAATCAAGACCCTTTAGGGAAATAGATCCTACTGTCAAACCAGGAATAATTTCCAGTCTAAGCAATCTAAAACATCTGAAGAGTTTTCTTACATAAATAAAAACCTTGTGAAGGAGAGTAAAAAAACCTGTGGATATAACATAGCCCGAGTACAACAGAATATGGCCAGCAGTGGCCTTCAGTTCAGAACCTGCAGAAGTAGTACTGGTTAACTATACACATCAACATTAAATTATCAAAATTAAGCACTTAGCTTAGAAATGTCGTAGTTTGCTTGTGGACCATGTGCGACATTCATGCAGAGTACGATACAATCCTTAGTGCTTATGTTTAAGCACCATCTTCCACTCTTCTATGTATAAGCTTTTAAGGGCAAAGCATATTTTGTCTATACCTGGGGTGTTTTTCTCTGTGTCTGAAGGTATGATTGTTTAAGGAGAGGTAGAACAAAATAAATAAATTTTTTAAAAAGCTCTCAAACCCCTTTGTTATGGATCAGTCTTTGGATATATCAATACCTGTTACACAAGGATAACACCACTAAGTTGATATAGTCCTTTTGCTTCTTGCCCACCAAGAGAGCTAATATTACGGCAGCACACATGGCTCTCTAGTATTTTTCTGCTGTGCAAAAAGCACTTCATTATTGATGATGACTGAGAAACTATCAATGCCAAGTTCTTGTTCTTTCAAAATTGGCCGGCTAGTATTTCTTTAGATCAGAGCTGATCTGGGTTATGATTGTCTTAGGTTAAGTGTGCTAGAGCTTCTAAGCAGAAATGAGACACTAAGGAAAATGGTCAAGTAGAGAAAAGATGCAAGTAGTATGAGATACAGATACTAGGAGTGCTTTGTTTTTCTGAAAGTTTTTTTTGGTTTGTTTCCTTCCCATCATTATTTGTTTGTATGCAATGCATCTGTGAGCTTATGCTATGGGGATTTAGTACAAATCAAAATGAAATCAATCAGCTGACACTAGATCTTTTCTGCCAGTAGGCTGAAAAAAGTGCCTGACAAACATATTATTTTGGGTAGTATTGTCCTTTAGCATTAATTCCTGTTCTTTAGTTGTTTTTCTAGTTCTTCTTTCTTCAAAAATTAAAGGAAAATGGAGTGCAGAGTTGGTTTCTTCTTTGTGTATGTGACAGAGTTCTGACTGAATTTTATATGTTCCATATTTTTGTTACTCCTCTGTATTTAACAGACTGCTTTGAGTTTTATTATTTTTGTCACCTTTTCTACATACAAACATCCAGTGAATTAAGAAAAACATGTTCTTTGCTTTTAGGATTTAGGAATAAGAAGGTGAGTTAGGCCAAAACAAGAAAAGAATGACCAACGCAGATGCTAGAAACATACTTAAGGCTGTGAAAATAACAAAAGAATTTGTAGATTTTAAGGCACGTAAAACTAGCTCAGCTTGGGATGGAGTGTGACATATTAGCACAGTGGCTCTATTAAAGAGATCTTAGAAATGTCTTTGGCCATCCAGAAAAAGTTGTGCTCTTCTTAAAGACACAGACAACTTCATCTTGCCTGCTTTCAAGCTGCTTAGCTCTTGTTAAACAGCAGCTACAAGATGTTTTATCCCCAGCCAAAAACTGAGAAAAATCTGAACTGAAACTGTTACTGTAAACATGCTAGCATTTAATGCAAGACAGTAAAAAGGTTAATATCAATTTATTGAATTGGAGTTCTTCCTGCCCAAGAACAGGAAGAATTTCCTCTTGAACTCTGTGTAATTGATTTGGGATGGTACTAAATGGTAATGAGGGAGGATGAAGTGCTTGCTAAATACTGCAGAGATGCTCCTAATAAGAATACAGGCATCAAACTGAACTTCTGCTAGTACCTTGCCAGGATTACAGAGTGTAATGAAAGATATGACTAGATATAGTACAATACTTTCTAAGATTTTGGATTCGTCATGGTTGTGTTAATGATGATGGAATATATATGTTCAGCTGAATGGGTTGTATTAAGAAAATAAAGCAAATGCTGCCTCAGAGGTAGCTTTGCTGGATGACAGTCGCTACAAGCTGAAGCACAGTCTCATGCTGAACAGAAAATGGAATGCAAATATTGACCAAAGAGTTAATATGAGAGCTGAAAATGTGTTGATGTGTTCTAATTATGAACTTGGTAGTAATTTTTTTCCTGTGTCTGTATATTTGTTCAGGATAGTATACATTTAGTGACTTTCCGAAACTGTTGCAGTGTTCAAAAGTGAAAAAAAAAATTAAAAAAAATCATTAATCGTGGATTTCATCAAAAGAATGGCTAATATGTTAAGGTATGAACAAGTAGCTGCCAAGAGCATTTATTTACCTGGGTTGCATTGATTTCAGCTGGAGGTACATTGGGTTCACAAGAGTAATACTAAACCACATCAGCTTAATTTTCAGTTGTATTATTCTAGAATTGTATCTTTTAATAAATCATTCTGATTCCATTTAATATGGAAATATTTTGTTTATATATACTTGAGATTTTAAAGTATTTTTCTATAGGACGGTAGTTTGTAACAAAATTCATTAAATGAGGGTCTTGCTTTTCCATTTGCAGTATGTTCATGCAATAGTTGCATACTAACATATAAATAGAAAATTTGTTAATTTCAGTAAATTATTCAGCAAACACTTGTGTATGTCGTCAGCTTTCCTCATTTCAGTAGACCACTTTCACAAAGTCACTAACATGCATTGTTAGTATAATTGTACTTTATTCTGGTAATTTTTGTGAGCATTTTGAACTGTGTTGATGGGATATCAAGCAATGTGATAACCTTAGTTTCCTAAATGGATAAGTGTAGTTCTTTGAGCTAGATTTATGACATGAATATTAGCAATTAGAAGTCAAAAGTCTGCTCTGTACAGTTACTTAAAATACACTGTTTCAGCAATAGTGCTTGATAATGTGAATTCAGGGAAATATTTGCAAAAACAGAATCTGAAAATGTGTGAATCTGATCAAAAAGATTTAATATGAAATGAGTATTTATAGATACATTGGCAATATTTACATAGCTTTTATAATTGCTCATGTGTGTATCAGAGTATCTTCAATTTATTATCATGTAAGGGAGGAATGAATTAGATAGGGGTTAAGTAGCTAAATACAGAAACAAACTCTTCTCTGCTTCCAGATCATTGGAATTAAGTTCCACTCATTACAACTGATGGCTAAAATTGTATCAAAGAGTCCAAAGCACAACTGCAAAGCAGTTGTCCAAAGCACAACAAATAGCAAAACTGTAATAATGAAACTGGTGATAAATAGCCCTGGTTCTGCAGTACAACATGAGCCAGACTGTTGTGCAGGTGCACCATACTGCTCTGAACCTAAATATTTGAGAATACCCTTAGCATACCACAAGAAATTGTCACTCCTGTGGGATCCCCCGACTCAATACGGCCTTGCTGTTCCATACTGCATACTGGTATTTTTACATATCACAGAATCATTTAGGTTGGAAAAGACCCTTGGGATCATCGTGTCCAACCATTAGCCCTACCCTACAGGTTCACCCCTAGACCATATCTCCCAACACTACATCTAAGTGATGCTAGTTTGTTCATATTCTGTCCAGATTTAGAACTTAATTAAGTTGGGTTTTTTCTTGAAAATTCTCATTGATTTGTAGACTCAAGAATCTAATTTGCCTTTTTTTTGTCCTCACACTAGGGTACTCAAAATATTTCCATTGTTTGCCTCATTCAAAGACAAAAAAGGACTTGTCTGTCTTGCTTTCTGTCATAAAGTTGGCAAGAATGTGAATTTAATACCAAGTGCTCATATAAAAATTTAATTATAAAAATTTCTTTACAGTTCCCATCTTTAGTTGCTTTACAGCCTTGCTATTGAAGGCAATGAAAAGCTTGCAGTTAAGTCTTCCTGCCACTCTTTGAATACATAAAACTTATTTTTAACCTTTTATTTATTGTTACAAGCTAATGGCTTTAGCTCTCTGATGCCATTTTCTTACTGACATTTGAGTGAGTCATACAGTCCCTTTTATTCATTGTTTTGTTATTTTTCCTGTGCTGCTGGTATATCTTTTGATCTGTCTGGCTTACATATTCTTAAGATTTGAATTCAGCTGCAAGGTTGGGCACTACTCAGACTAGTTGTTTTCAGCTAGTGATCTTTATTTACTGCATCATACGTACATTTGACTGAAATCTTTGCAGCTGATTTCCATTGAGGATTATAGTTTCTTGCTACTGTGCAATGTATCTTCCGTACAGTCAGGACATTCCATTTTGGCCAAATTCAGCTTTTATCCCAAATTTTCTCATCCCTAGTCATCAGTATTTTTTTATGTGGTGACTAACAATCAGTATTTGTTTGATTTACAGTTTCCTCTGAAGTTCCTGGTTCTTACTCATAGTAATCTTTGTTTGCCTGGCTGTGATCATTGCTGATAATTGGATTCTGAAACTAAGTTTTTACCTTCCCTTAATATCAGAATGTCTCATGCAGTTTATTACTGAGCAGTTTAGAATAAAAGGTAGTTTTGGATAAAGAGATTAAACATAGGTGGGTAACTTTAAGGAAATATCAAATGTTTCTTTTGCAAAGCTTATGAGATGTTATGTGCTCTGTTTCTTAAGGCCTGCAAAGTCAGCAACATTTTGGATAGCTGTCTGTCTAACCAAATTTGGATGATAGTACCAAATTTGGATGATAGTACCAAATTTGGATGATAGTTTTGTTGAGAGTATGAAAGTTATGTAGAAGTAACTTGACCTTGACATTTTATTCACATCATTTATATATCCACACAATTTATAATGACAAAGCATTCTCTGATTCATTTTAAATTTCAGGATGTTTGATGCTTTTCCTGTCTATAATTGGGTTAAAATAACACGTACAAGCAACTTTCATTCTTCTGGCTAACACCATAGATAATGCACCTAACCCTGTCTGCTGCCATCTTAGAACTCCCAAGGAAGTGCATACAAAAAGTATACTACCTATATCTTTTAAACTTTCTCATGTAGATATTCTATTTATTACTGCAATATACATGTTAAAATTAGATAATCTTGCTTTTATCTTATAATTTCTGTAGAATTTCTTTATCTATCTCAGTCATTCTTAAATTAATTTCTTACAGTTGTTTTCACCAAAATAATCTTGCATTCCTTTTTGGGCTTCAAAATGGTGTTCAAAACCAGGGCAGATTGCTCAACAGGAACATTGTTTCAAAGTTCTGCAGCATGCTTGCTTGAACATAAATCCTACCAAAATCCATGGTCTCCCCAGTCTTTACATTAGCTTTGAAAGAGGTATCTGCTTGGACAATTGCTTGCCGATGCAAGGGCATCTGTGGTGCCCCCCAGCCATTCCTCCCCAACTCTCCTGTCCCTGCTGGGTGTGGAGTCAGGGAGGGAAGGACAGCTGTAAGGACACACACAGGAATAGTCCTAAGGCCTGTTCTCAAGAACTAGTAGCTTGTTTGACAGCTTTTGATTCATATTAGTTAATGTGTTTGATTAGCTATTAGTTAAAAGAACATTTTAGGAAAAGCTTAATTTCTGGATCAGGCCTATCTTTTGAAAGCCATGTCTGCTGTATAGTTCGGGAAAAATAAATATTTTTGTAACAAAGAATGGCCCTTGCATCCTTCTTTTCCATGCAAGACCTTCCTTTCCAGCATCTTAAATTACTCATTTCAAATACTGTGCTATACAACTAATAAACAAGATTGTGGCCTATTTAATATCATGGAAGTGAAAAGATCAGCAGGAGCTCCTTTTTTAGTGTGCTGTATTATTGAAGGAAATAACCACTGAAGAAAACAGTCTGCACAGAGCTTTTACCTTTGCTTGTGAGGAAGGTTACTATGGTCTGTACCAGGTGCTGCACCTCAGTTAGTAGAGCTGTATCAGGTGTGTTCCCAGTGAATCTGATCAAAAAGATTTAATATGAAATGAATATTTATAGATATTTTTATATATATATAAATCTATATATAGATTTATAGTGTGCTTTTGAGTAGGTTTAACATTTTGCCGCCCTTTACTCATGGCTTGAGACAAACTTCAGCTCAGATCTCTGTATGCAATATATATATATATATATGTTTGGGTTTTTTTTTTTTAACAGTGAGATATAAAGAATGTCAACAAATGAGGTCTTATGCTTTTACTACCAACATATTTAGAACAATGTCATCTGACTAACAAGATAAAGCCTTGGAAATTCCATGTTTCTGTTCTGCAAATGCACACTGCTACTGAAACACGTTGAGAACTCAATTCAAGTAATCTTGTCATTCAAAATGGTAACGGTTCTGTGTCCTTTGACAAGTTTGGGAAATAACTTTCATATCAGTAGTCAGTTGGTCTAGTCTTTTTTTTTCCTTTTGAAATCTAAAACCACATCAGAGCTCTTTGATGTGGAACCCCAAATCATTATATTATTTTTGTGGAGGGCAGTAGAAAATACTGTTAAATACAGCTTAACTGATAAGCTGCTGTTGCTTTAAGAAAAGTTTGGATTTTGGCAAAAAAAAGTAAAACCTTTATGGTGGGTTATACTGTTTTGCAACTAAATACTACTTTTCTCTGAAACAACCCATTCCCTTATGCAACTAAATACTGCCATATGTTTAAATTCTTGCAGGCCTCCTAAGGCTGACCTAGAAGAAATGTCAACAAATGTTTGTGAGTCCTTATGGCCTTGTAACATTTTCTATAAAAAGTGAAGAATGGAACAGCAGGAGCTGTAACACTCCCACATAACAGACATATGAAGGCATATGGCTAACATGGGAGCCTGCTGGCTCTTCAAAGCTTGCTGGCTTCATTCTTAAGGCTCCTTTTTTTTTTCCTTTCGATTTTATTTTTTTTTTTCCCCCCTCTTCTCAAGACAGCTAAACTTGTCTTTCTCTTCCACTAGTTGCTCTGTTCTACCCAACTGAGTTTAGCAAGCCTGTGGTCCTGTATGGCCCACAACCTGCCACAGCAGAGCAAGCATGTCTGTTTCTAGAGGTGGCAGATTGGTAAATGCAGGTGCGGTGCAATGTGGTGGACTGCTTCTGAGTTTGGCACAGCCTTGAATTATCTTTTAGACAGTTTAGTATGTCCTGTATATACAAGAGCTCAGATAGTAATCTCTACCTCGAGAGTTTCTGGGAAAGCATACTCTTTAGAGCATAAACCTAATGCTGTCTTTGATTTTGGAAATTAAAATAAATGTTATTTGCTGAAAGGTACCAAACAGTGGCACTTAAATTTAATTGCATGTGTGGGTTGACTACATTTGACGATGATGTTTGAGTTTGCTGTTCTGGGCGAAGATCTTCAAATGCACAGGATCACAAGTTTTTTTCAAAATCAGTGTGATTTAATCACATAAGAATTTAAGACTTTCAATAGGATTTATGCTCCTTAATCTCTTTGATGCTTTGGATTATTTTTTTCTTCCCTGTAACTATCCTTTCCTGCAATTATTATCTTTAATTAAAATATTTCTGGGCTGGAATGAGGTAACTTTAGTACTGGAAAGTTAGGGCACAAGGAAATCTGTAGGGAAAAAGTACAGCTCAACTCCACTTATAACTGTGTGTCATGTTTTTGATAAAATGCAATTTTACTTCCTGTTTGAGGCATTTATTAACATCTGTGTAGCATAACTTACAGCTTTGCAGGGTTATGTGCTTCCAGAGGCTGTAAAGGCCATGCCTGCACCAGGCAACCTTGGGTAAATGAATGGATTGTCATATACAAAGAGAGGAGGAGAGCACCTTGATTCAGTTACATAGTGCTCCAGTATGAGCGTGTGTGTGGGAACCTTACAGTGCATTTTGAAAGGATGTTTTGCCTTGATGCTGTGCAAATGTGTGGGCTTCCCTGCTGTCATCTAAATTCATGTTTCATGCGGCACAGGATTTTGCTCTGAAACTTGCAACTTTTGGTCAGTTTTGTTTCAGTCTATTGTACCATATTCATGGATGTGAAGCATTTTAAACCATGAAATTTTGACCTTTTGAGTTAGAGCATTGTGTATTTCTCAGTGCCACAAGATATTTCTTCATAAAGTATTTTGGAAGATAATTTATGGAACCACTCATAAGATTATACTGTCTTGATGTAGGGGATTGTTGAGGTTTATTTTCTCCAGTGTGGTCGGGGAAGTTCCTGTGCCCTGAAAAGTAAAAGCATAAAACCACCACATGAATAAAATACAAAATATAAAAGTTAAAATCCAAAATTTAGTGGAGTTTCTGTGGCTTGTTCATCATCCTCTTTCTTTCTCTGTGCACTAAAGTTACAGTAACAAGTAAACAATAATATAAAATTAAAAATATAAGTTTCTGTTTTGAAAAAATATTATGATTTAGTGATTTTTAAGTTTAAGAGAATACTAGTGAGAGGTTGGTTTGAACAACACTTTGCAAGGCAAACATTTGTAGCCACTCTGAGGATGACATAGTGTCTAAGCTGATTCCTCCTCAGGTCTCATTGTGGCCGTGACTGACACAGCTCAGAAGGGCAGCGATAGAAGATATCACGGTGCTGTCTGGCTACTGGGAATATCTCGTTGGAATTGTTTGACCGAGGAACACATAGGCCTACGTATTTCCATTTCCGTTTTGGACCATGATGGAACAGATTGACTAGATTTTTAAAAGGTGACTGCAGACATCCTAAGTGAAGCTCATCTCGCCACGTGCTGACACCTCTGCAGCAGCTTGAATTAGCTTTCTAGAACCACTGGATTGCAGTCAAAGAAAGATACACTTCTAGAATACAATCTGCCTCATCCTAAAGTTGACAACTAAAAAATGTCCCATGGATTGTGCCTTACGAGCATCCCTTTCTTGCTACATACTAGATGTACAAGCATAAAGCTTAGTGAGATGAAAACAATTTCAAGGCACTCAGCTACAGTGAGCTGCTTCTGTTACATTTGAGTCTGGGTCGTGCCTACTTGGGGCATCCTGCCAAGAGTAAAAGTTTATTTTTATAAATATTTGCAAGATGCTGCTGCAGATGTTGATGATTTTGCAAAGTTACTAGTTGTGAATATTAATTGAACCACAAATGGATTGTGCTGTGCTGCATTTTAATATGTTCAGAGATTTTTAACACGCAATTAAAGTTATTGCAAGCAAGGAAATCGTAGATAATACACCATGTAATCAATTCAAATTGTGCAAATGGAAAAATGCCTCCCACAAGCTGTGATGGATAATCCCTAAAATTTAAGATTTAACAAATTTTGATCTCGATTAAGAAGTGTTTAAAAAAATATTTGATCTAGGAAGATTAAATCTAATAGACCATAATAAAACTGTGTAACTTTTATTATGATTTGTTGAGAAGAATGAGAAGAAATGCCTTTAAGTGACCACTAAACTATTTCAGGCTTCTCAAGACTCTAAGACTACAGAAATTTGGAGCTTGCATTTTCTTCCTACTTATCTGTGTCCATGCTCATTGGCAACCTCAACTAGAAGACAGAACACCACAGGCAGAGAAAGTTTCCCAAAGAGAGTCCGGAATAGTTTGCAGTTTTAGCATGGATAAATATGACTTTTAACATTTTACCAAATTCAGGAATAGATGCTAAAGGTCTACAGCCTTGGGATCAATTCAAAGATCCTGAAAGAGAATAGACTATGTTAAGGCTCACACTACAGAAGATGGACTACATAAACAGGAGAAATATCTAATTATCTAACACAGAAGAAAACCTGATTATCAGCTAGAATTTTACTGCTGCTATCAGCTAGATAGGCTTGGGAAAAATAAATGACCCTTTATTAAATCCTTCCAGGGGAGACTGTATCACTTCTTTAAGCATACATTTTGCCAAAGTCTTGTTTATTTAATTCCTTACAAAATTTGCAAATATAAAATTCATTGGGTAGATTTATGGGGTGCAGCAGGTAGTCTGAACTATGCAAAAGAAAAGATGAGTTTTGTGTAATATATATTAACTATGAAAGACAAGTTTACAATTTCAATACAGAAAACAGGTTACATATTTAATGACTCATAAGACTCCTAAGATTAATAAATTATGGTGAGATTAAACATCATATAAAAATATACAGAAGAAGAACAATGTCTTAATTGACAGCAGGTTTATAACATAATAATAAATCTAAGGAAAAGGATAATTTAAAAACTATATTAAATCTGAACAAGTAATAAATCAATATTGATTCAATATCTGCAGCTTCATTAAATTATTTCTTCAGAACAGGGCAGATTTTGTGATCTGTTTCTATTAATGTAACATGATTTTTATTGTTTGAATAAAAATGTCTCTCTGGACATTTTTGGTGAAGTTTTGGTCCTGATGATGGGTTTTTTTTATATGTATTGGGCAGGTCTCAACTAGTGGCTACACAAAAAAGCTGCACGTACAAGGGTTCTAAGCAAGTGCACTGCCTCCTCCAGCATGTAATATTGACAAACATGTACCACATCCAACGTTCAAAATGCCATTCTCAGCTGAGACTACAACTGATACACAACCATGTTGCTTGAAATGGGAAAGATCCTGACCCTACTAAATCACTCAGAATATCTCAGGAAAAATTAGGTTAATGTAAAAACAGCGGCAACGGTGAAGTCGATGTGGCCTTCTTCGTTGCTGAAAACATCACTATGGCTGGGTATAGTGCATTGCTACATTTAAAGGTTTTGCTTTAAGTTCAACAGATTCAAGGTTTAGGTGTTAAATTTTACATCTGTTATTTAAACAATTGAAACTATTCATGTAATAACACCTGCTCTGTAACAGAAATTAATAATAATAAACAAGTAAAATCAATAGACTTCCGATGTACAGTTAGTATTGTGTCACCATGAGTTGAATTTTTATTTAAATAATATATGAGGTTTAGGTTTTAAGTGTTTGAATCTCCCTGTAAAAAGAGACTGATTAAAAATGGGCAATAACAGCACTATTCTGTCACTGAATTTATGAACTGCTGATCCTATTGAAGTATTTTAATTTTGCAGAAAAGAAGGCAGAGAAAGAGTAGATTTATGACACCTCTTTGACATAAATAAGTTGCACATGTGTTAATATGTAGAAAATACCATATTAACCAGAAAGATTGCAATAAACATATTTGTTTGTTCAAAAAGAAAATAAAGGGAGGGTATTTCTATAAATCTCAAATAGTTGTGTTGGTTGCTAGGCTTTTCAGTTAATAGCAGAGGGCAAGGATAAGTTATAACATTAATATAAACCTGGCAATACTTTGAGAACTTGCTGATGCAAGTGGGAGTAAGATGCTTTGCATTGCCAATGAGAGTTATGCCCTAATGTATTAATCTGGTGAAGAGCAGCTTAGAAACTGAAATGGAAAGTAAAGGAAATAATGTACAAAGTCCTTATTTAACAAGATGGTTCTTCGGAGCTTTTCCCAGAAAGTGATTTCTTGACATGGCTTTTGCCAAGGTGTGTCAAGAAAATAAACCGCTTTCATTTTAGTCCCACAGAGTAATAACTCTGCCTTGATTTCTGCCTAAGTAAGCAGGTGGCTTTCCATAAAACTTGATTTTCTTTGGTTATACAATAATTACTGGGCATTTCAGCACAGAAGACAAAAGTGAGTCTTCATCCCATGAGGGTGAGTGACTGGGGTCATACTGGTCTTACCTTGAGATGGCAAAGGCAGAGGCTGAAAGAGGGAAAGAGACCTGAGATCCATGAGTCTCCTTAAGTGATGACTCTTTTTCATGTAGTTTGAGTGTGGCTGCTGCTGCAAGGGGCACTGGGTGGAGAAGGTGGTACCTCATGCTGCTGGGAGAAACCAGCTGATGCACACAGTGACCAGCAGCCCACAAAACCCTTTTTCTCCTCTTGCAGCTTGCCTGCTAATATGTGTAAATTTTGCAATTGTCTGTCTTTCTCTGGATAGATGACCTTTAACATCTTACAAGCATGCAACAAACTGTGAAAGAAATAGCTGAAATAAAACATTAGGCCATAAGAACATGCTATTTAAGGCAACTATTATTCAAGTGAAATGAGGTACGATTACCTGTGTATGTGATGGTGGGAGGCCTTTTCTGCCATAGATGCCAACCAGAGCAGCCTTTCCTAAAGACACATTGAATTTCAGATGCACTGGATGGTCGATGAACACCTGAGATCTCCAAAAGATACCAGGAGGGATCTTCTGTGTGGCTCGTCTGCCAACATCAATTTCTCCAGAGTCTATAAAACTGTCGTCTGGAAAGAAACTACTGGGCTTTCCTGCCAAAACACAGGAACAAAGATTTTGGATTAGCCTTATATCCTAAAAGTAATCCAATCATACTGGCATCACTGACACTGATTTTGAGAAACAGTCTGTTAGTGTCCTGAGATCTTCAGAGTAGTTTCTCTAGCCAATCCATATGATTATGTGAAGAAAACTGGCAGGGTTATTCCTGGCTTCAGCAACTGTTTTGTTTGAAAACATGAATATGGGAAGAGCAACCTGGAGAAAAATGGTCTTTTGTTTAAATTGTTGCATCAGAGTGTAATTGCATTCTGAGGATAAGAATAAAAGATGTGACATTATATCCTAAATGAATAAAAGTTCACGTATGGAGAAGTCACCATTAAATTAACAAAGAGAAGTGTACTCAGTGAGGTAGACATGTCACAGAATGGAATGGTAGTGTGGAGAAAAGCAGCATGAACGATGCCTAAGTGGGGAAAGGAAAATGTTTCTCTATTAAATTAATTCTTGACAATGGTAACAGTATTTGAAATTTGTTCAACAGTCAAAACAAAGAGGCTAAATTAAAAAAAAAAAGACTCAGAAAAATGAAGGAAATCATACCCTGCACTTCAGTAGTGTCTGCTAAGAAACATGAGAGATTTTAATTTGGTTTCAATACAATCTGTACAGTGTTTTATGATTATCCATCTTCTTTCAGAAGACAAGCAAATGGAGGCATCTGCTTCTTAAAGCGACCACCAAGTTGGAGACCCGGGGTATCCAGATGGCAATTGGTACATGCCATAATGTCCAAGGGAGTCAGCAGGGAGCTCAGCATCCTTGGAAAACACATCTGAGAAATTCCAGGTTAGAAATTCACAGACTCACAGTTCTCAAAACTGGTGGCCACTTTGAAAAATTTGGACCCAAAGGAAGCCCAAGGCATAAGGGGCAGAATGAAAAATAAAAGGCCTGAATGTTGCCTTTTCAGTCTTTGCTATAAGCAGTGGCCACAGCTTTAGCTGCAGTGCCTAAAGACAATGAAGATGGCAACTACTTAGCAAACAGCCTTTATTTAAGGACACTTCTAGTTGAAAGTATGCAGTAAAGATTTGGCTTTAGTAAGGAGAACACCATGGCACCAGCAAGAACTAATTATTATTTTTAGTAATTCAAATAAATTTATCTCATCTCCATGCCATTACAGCACACTACTCTGTATTTCACAGATTAAACAATTCTCACCAAATGAGAAGGAAACCTTCAAGTAACTACAATCTTTTGTAGGAAAATCACATTGTGAAATTTTTTTTTCCCCCAGAACCTGCATTTGGGAAGTGGAAAACAAAAATGTGTTTTCCCACCCATCACAGATTCAAGTTAAACAGAATTAGAATTTAGTTGCCATGTTGAAAAGGTGAGTGGTAGAACAACCTTTCGTTTTATTTCTTCAAATTATATTTCCTTTGACATTATATTTCAAATCGACATTATATTTCAAATAATATTTCCTTAAATTTCTCCATATACCATCCCAACATAAAACTCTCCAGGAGAAACAGATATAAATTATTAGCCGTGTCTGAAAATTCATCTAGAAATTACATACATATTAACTGTTAAGTGTCTGAAGGTGTTTCTTTGTAGGGTTTATACATGTTCATACAAACAAACAGCTACTAGTAAATTTATAAGATACTTAATTATCTTTGTTCATCACATTCAAATAAATACAGGGGAAAAATCTTCTGACTTTTCACCCTTTTTTAGTCAAAGTGTATATTAATAGAGATAATCAGAAGCAGGTTAGGTAAATGGACATTCTTTTCAAATCATTTTGTGCTGATAGAGTACAATTGTAGAATGAAAATCATCTAGCCTGATTCCGAGGGGGATTACTTTATCAACTGGATTGTTAATATTTATTTGCCATGATAAAAATGTCTTTTCACACTGTCAGGATTAAAGGAAACAGTTCCCATGTCTTCATGCAAAGTTTCTTATTCCATTATTGTAAGATGAAAAGATTCAGGATTCTATTAAAAAAGAGCTAAAGACATCACATGTTTTGGTTCAAACAAAGAATGTATTTTTCTGATTACTACTTGACATGTTTTATAGATTCTTAGACATTCCAATGAAAACCTAAAGTAGTTGATATTCACTCTGATTCCTCATTAATAAAGATTGTACATTTGAGTGAATCAGGGAAGGTGAGAATTTAATATGATAGATGTTGCTGTGCAAGACATAGCCTGGGGAAGATGAGCGCATTACGTATTCTGCCTCTACAAGGAGCAGTGATTGCTCACGTGAGCAAAAATGCTTCTGTGGTTGCAAAAGACAATTTTGGATAAATAATTATTTGTACACACAATGACAAAGTTTCTGTCTCCTCTTCGTGGGCAGTTATATGTCTGAGAAGCTAATATCATAAGAGCTGTTATGTTGCCAGCAGCTGACATTTATACTGATATAGAAACCCAAAGACAAGCTCTCTTCACCAGGCTGAATTCAGCCCCTGAAATCCATCCATGTTTTATCAGTTTTTGACCTACAGTAGGATCAGGACCTATGGACTGGGTACTTCATAAAGAAAGTACAATAAGAAAGCCATTTCAGCTTCTTATCAGAAATTAGGTTTTAATCAGAATATCTGACTCCTTAAAATTAACTTCGGGTCTGAATTCTTAATTGGGCTGTCAATTACCTTGCTCTTTCCACACATTACCTTGAACTTTTTAGTTGCCATAGCAACTATTCCTAATTTATTTGGATATCAAAATGAACTATTTCATTTCAGGCCTTGCTGAAGCTGCTTATATTTTTGGCAGCAAGGTACCCTGACTCATCAAGACACTTAAGAACACACTTACATTTCTCTGACTTTAACAGCAGTTAATTATATGCTTAAATGTAAGCATGCTTAAATGTAAGCACGCGATTAAGTGCTTTGCTAAACAAGGATGGGCTTAAACACAGATAATGCTGTGCTGGGGGACAGTCACAGGTGCAAAGGAATGACTGAGAATTGGCAAGATATTGGTAATGATTTCTTCAGATCAGCTGTAAGGATATTCTAACATAGTCCAGCCTATTTCATTGTGATAAAGGAGACTTTCAAATGTATTTCAATCCGTTTGAAATATAGCCAGCAGGATTAGGGAAGTGATCATCCCCCTTCTGTAGTCAGCACTGGTGAAGCCACACCTCAAGCACCGGGTTCAGTTTTGGGCCCCTCACTAGAACAAGGACACTGAGGTGATGGAGCGAATCCAAACAAGGACAGCTAATCTGGTGAAGGGTCTAGAGCACAGGTCTTAGGTCTTGAGGAGTCACTGAGGGAAGTGGGGCTATTTAGCCTAGAGAAAAGGAGGCTCAGGGGAGACTTTCTCACTTTCTACAACTACCTGAAATGAGGTTGTAGAGAGGTTAGTGATGGTCTGCTCTCACACGTAACAAGTGATAGGACAAGAGGAGATGGCCTCAAATTGTGCCAGGGGATGTTTAGGTTGGATATTAGGAGAAGGGGTTGTCAAGCACTGGAACAGGATCTTGAAGGTCTTTTCTAACCAAAACAATTCTATGATTCTATGATTTTTAATATAAATTTCAGTCATATACACCCTGGTTTAGAATAGCATCTGTGCAATTCTGCTAATCCAGAATTAGTTGCATAGTCACCTGATGGGAGAAGAGATGCATTTTAAGGCTGGGCAGTGTTACTCCTTCAATGAAGAGGTCATGATGTGGTTCATAGTCAGGCCAAGATATTCTCTACTGTCTACAGATTCCATAAGAGTTATATTAAGCACTAACTTGAGCGGTTCTCTAATTACATAATTAGGGTATTTCCCAAATTTCTTTTTTAGTAGAGCTTTTTGGCAGCAATTAAAACTTCTACTGATGTCACTCTAAGCACAACTGAAAAAGAAATCAAGAAGAGGTCTATACAAAGCACAGCAAAATGTAAAGCTGCTGGACAATGTGCTTCTGAATTAGTTGCATATAATTTCAGCTAAAATTGTAAGTTGTCAACATTGTGATACTTTGTGGAGACTAGCCCTTTTATCTGGCTTCTTTTGCAGAGAGATGTCCAACTCTGGAGTTCCAAAATTCACATTTTAATAGCTTTTAGTAAATATTTTAGTCCTCAAAGCATTTTGTCCTAGGTGGCTATGAGTAGGGAAACCCAAATATTTTGTACTGTTGTCAAGAAAGCTTGATCCAATGCTTCAGGAATTGTTTACTTTTCAAGACACATTTTTTTCCCATGAAAACAGCCTCTCTAGGAAGGGTTTTCATGATGGCCTTCTGTAGCCTGTGAGATATGGCACAGATGGTTCCACCTTGAAAATGCCTTAGAAATATGGTGAGGGTTGCACACAGTTTTATCACATTAGTGGACATCAGAAGGGTATGAAACTTAGAAACATATGAAAACAAGACCAACGACTACTAGCTCTAGACGTGAAAGACTGGAAAAAGCACCTGATGGCAGCATTGAGGGTAATGGAACATGAGATTGGATGGCTGGAGTTCAGAGGCAGACAGAAGACTCACAACATGGACACACACCAACCATACCTTCACTGGTTCCTTTGCCTTTCCTGTCAGGTAACTCTAACCCTGTGCCCCCCGAAGGATATAAGGAGACGTCCGTTGGCACTGGCCAACTGCTGGCTGTGTCTTCCGTGATTTCATACATCTGCCCTTCCATCGGCTGCAGGTGCCAGTTTAGGCCAAACAGGTGCATGGCTGTGGTGAGTAATGAGAAAAGTCATCTTTTTCTGTTTGGGAGAGTTTCAGAACTACAGGGGCACTTTCTGAACCCTCACCTCACTGACTTATTAGTGGTCATTCCTTTAATGTAATTAGAGAGCCCCTGCTGCTTGTACCATACCAACTCCCTAGGTCTTTCTACACACTTGTTTTGGAACACCTGTACCAATCCATTCTGTTTCTTCCAGTAGAACTACTCCTAACTCATGGTCTTCATGAGAGAACAACCAGGCACAGTGTTTCAGAAAGTTCCCAAGGCTGGGGTGACAATGTTGTCAACACAGAAAAACAACATACCAATATATCCCAGAAAACTGCACTCTCGTTTGTTTTGCTGCATTTATAGCATATTATATAAGTTTGTGGTTTGTTGTTTTTTTTTTACCCACCAATTATACACAGAAGCTCTGACAGTTTTCCCTGAAAAAGACCAAGTGAAAACTAAGGCAATTTAAGATCCATCTTGCTGCACATGCCTTTGTGCAGAGCACCAGGAATGCGAGCAACTATGACTGAGCACTCCTTAGTACAACTCAGCTTCTCCTATTCTGATCAAAGATACATCCTCAAGATTTGAAAACAAGCAGCACCATTTAGATTTGTGTTATATCAGGGCATAGCTCTCTGTAGTATTCTGGGCCATGCAAAGTCATCCAGTGCGCACGTGAATTTATTTCAAGGCATTACAAAAAGACAAGTGAAGTTGAGGAACAAGACAGAATACTTAAAAAGCAAACACATGCATGAAGAGTATGGAAAATCATATGCTTACACAACTAATAGCTGCCCCTTAAAAATATAAAGCAAAAGAATGTGGCTTCCCTATCAGTTCTCCCCAACATAAACATTTCATGATCAATCAGTATCCAGTTTAGCTTCAGGCTCTACACAGCTAAATGATCCAATATTTGCTACACTTGCAACGACTTTTTTTTTAAGGGAATGCCTTGATATTTTACACTATAATTTATCCAGGAAACTGTACAATGACACTAGCATCACAACCATTTAATGTACACAAATCTAGTAAAGAAATATAGAATATAGTTCTAAGTTTATTCACAAAGATACATCTGAGCTTGGCAAACACTGCCAGGGACAAGTGATTAGTTTATTTAAACCTGTGCATCAGGAACAATCTTTTCGAGAGGACTGAGAAGTAATCTGAGTAGTTCTCCAAATCCAGCATGTTTAGGCAATTTAGCAAAATCAGTGATTTTTTCCACTTCAGTCTCAATTAGGTCATCTATCATTTACTAACATGAATAAGCTCGTCTTTGCACTGCTACAACATCACAAAACACAATGAGAGCAGAACTCTCCTTTTACCCTGTAAGCAGGGGCTGAGTTTGTTAACAAAGCCTTAACCACCAATAAAGAAAATACTCTCCTAAAACTCCCAAACAGCAAAGAAGCACAGCAAGGAAGGTCTCCTGAGGACCTGTTCAGAACTCATACATTTTAATACAGGTACGCAGAGCAAGAAGGAAGGCCATCAGTACAACTAGTAATTCAACCAGACCCAGCAGAAGGGCCAATATTTTCATCTCAAGAGAGTGTATTTACTTCTCAGAGAAACTGTGCAAGGGAAGAGAAATCAGACCCGAAGCAAGGAATTTGTATCAAGCATTTGGCATTGCTATGCTTGCACAATATCGTAGTGTTTATACAGCCTTCATCAGCAGAGTGCCTGGGCGCTTCATAGCTATTAACCTCATAAAACCTCATCAGGTAGGAATCTGTTATTTCTGCTTCACAGACAGGGAAAACAGAACTATGGCAGATTAAAGGACTGACTCACTTCACTTGTCTGGGCATTAAAATGCAATTGTGTGTTAATTCCCTTAACTTACTCTGTGCTCCCACGTTCACAAGCCCCATTTCAGGCACCCTTCTGCCAGCAAATTTTGTGCAAAGTTCAGTACTGGAGGCTGCCTGAGAAGAGGTCCATCAGGCTGGACCGCTCCATGGACCAAAGTGTTACCCAGGTGCTGATGAGTTGTTACAGCTGAGAATGTGCAAGTTCCCATGTTTAACTACATCTATGGATGTTTTGTAGCTCTAAGCAGAATGAAAACCGCACTGCTTGCTCCTCCAAACTCAGGCAGTCCTAGACAGCAAGCAATCCGGATGCCTCTGATGCCCCCAAGGGCTTAATCCCAATTCCATCTATCAGATGTCTGCATATTACAATGACTTGCATGAGCTTACACTGGGCATCACATTGTAAGTGCCACACAAAATCTTAGGAACATATTGAAAGGCCATTGTTTCCCTGAAAGGACAAGGTTTCCCCTTCCCTCCTTAGGAGGAATTTGTTGCTTGTAGATCACTATTCACTGCCAGAAAATTAAGGTGAAGAACTCAGCATTGTTTTGGGTGTAGTGGGAAAGCCAGGAGCATTTGTTCCAGGCAAGTAAAATGTATTTAAAGACATCTGAGAGGAAATGACTTACACAGGGAACATCTTGCTTCACTGTAAGGACAGAATTAGTAGCCTGGAAGTTCTACAGCTTTTTTGCACATTATCTGTCCGCTTGAGCAAGTGAATCAACTGTTCTATATCACCATTCATGTCTAAATGCTTGCAAAGTGTCTTACAATGTCCCAACATACAAAATATGCCAGAATTATCCCTAACGTAGATACTGTGTTAACACACAGAGATAAAAGACTTGCATTAATATATTAACTTCTATCTTTGGTTAACAGATTTTTTTCTAAAGCAAAAAGGTTCTTGTGTACACTGATCTCATCATCACACCGATCATGAAATCAAAAAATGGTTTGTCTTGGAAGGGTCCTTTAAAGGTCATCTAGTTCCAAACCCCTGACATGGGCAAGATCACTTTCCACTAGATCAGATTGGTCAGAGTCCCATCCAACCTTGAACATCTTGAACACTTCCAAGGATGGGGCATCCACAGTTTCGCTGGGCAACTTGCTCCAGTGTTCCACCACACTCATAGTAAAGCATTACTCATGCTAAAATGTCAAGTAGCAACAGCTGTGGATATTTTGGGTGTCTATATCTCAGTGGGATGTGTAAAACATGGTGCACACAGTTGTTTAAAGGTTTTAGGAGAGGCACAAATCAACCCTGTTCTGTGCTAAATTGATGCAAAGTTCTTTCTTGTGGGAAAAAAAAAAAAAAAAGAAAAAAAGAAAATAAAGACCATAACCAGGGGAAAATCCTGGAACCATGGATAAGAGGCACAATCACACACTTTGAAGTGTTAATGTTCCTAAAAGCAAAGTGAAGCTGTAAACATAGTTTGAGATTCCTGATATTCTCTGTCTCCAGGTCAATGGAACCCACTGTTGACATTTTCTCTGGCTATTTTTTTTTCCCCTCTGCTCAGCTAGATGTAAGACGCAGCTCACAAAGGGTAAATGCCCTCCTAAAAGCCCCTGTGCCCTTCTCCTTCTCCCTCTCCAACACGATGCTCAGTAGATATTCAGATACTGAAGGCTCTCCATGTATTAGAAAAGCACATTGCAATTAACAATCATTAAAGTGTACCCTTTTGTAAAATATCATGTAGCTTTCACTACCCAGGAAACCTCATGACATGCTCTTTGTAGCAGCTTTGGTTTTATTTCCCACGGCTAATAAAACTCTTTTGTCTGTCTTCTCTTGGAATGGAAACAACACTTAAGGGAAACTCGGCATGGGTCCTCTCTGGGTTGTTTCAGCACCAACAACTTAGGTTACATAAAGGCATCTGGGGCCTCTGCCCATCATGCTCATGTTTTGACATCAAATCTTTGACTTGCACAACCTTTTAACTGCATCTAAGTGTTAGCAAAAGGTGTCCTGAAATTTGCCAAGCGGGCAACGGAATTATCTGTGGAAGAATAAGCCACCTTATCCTTAGTACTAAATCACCTCTGGCTGCCTTCTTGGTGGGGAAAAGAAGGAAGGCAAACTCCAGTCTTTTCAGGGTTTGATTCCTTTGCTGAGTTCAGTATTTCAACCACAGCCATGAGATGTGGCTATTCCCTTGCTGGGCTGGACTCAGATTCACTTTAGCAAGGGAAATGTACTAACAGCTTAGCATCAACTGAGTTATTTAACCATCCAAATAAATCAAAGTTCCTATTGTTGTAACCAAGTATTCAGGATCATGATTCTTTAGGTTTTACCACATTATGTCTTTCCACATTGTATTATTCCTATTTCAGAGCTGTTTGTGGAGGCCTTAAGCAACATTATCTAATTCTATTAAACCAAATAAAGAGGAACATTTTTTTCCAAGTGTGTTTTGAAGAGACCCAAGCTTTGGGGTATCTCTCCGTTATTGCCACTCGCTTATGACACAGCAAAACACTTGAAGTCAAAACAACTTACTCAGCAAAGAACAAAGAAACTGGTACAGCATTTAGGAAGAAAAAGATAATAATTCACATGGTCAACAAAATGGACATCTCTTGGGACAGGTTGATGGAGCGAAGAAGTTAGCAGAGAGAGGCAGATGATTGTGATAGATCACAGAGAGGAGAGAAGAAAAGACAAGACGTGCTTACTGAAGCATATGAGACCCCCAGAAACCACACCAGTCAGCAAAAAAAATTGAAAACCACACT
This sequence comes from Actenoides lindsayi, assembly GCA_025331215.1. Lineage (NCBI taxonomy): Eukaryota > Metazoa > Chordata > Aves > Coraciiformes > Alcedinidae > Actenoides > Actenoides lindsayi. The sequence goes on from WTSP01024000.1 coordinate 109,952, forward strand.
GCTGGCCCTTTATTAGCTTGTTGCTTTGCCCAAAGCAGTGAGCTAAGTGTAATAAATAACCAAACCAATCAATTACGATATTTGGAATTAAGGCTACAGCTGAAGCCACCAGCTGCTTCAGTAGTGTGTGTTAAATGCATTCTCACAAAGGCTCACAGGCTCTGCTGCTGCTGCCTCCTTCTTGCCTGTCCTCTCAGAGCTAAGTCCTGCAGGTACCGTTGCTGACCCGGGCAAAGCCTCTAGAGAAGCTAAAGAATGGATGAAATAGCTGTTTTACAGTTAAGAACTGATCTTGCCCTGAATGATGAATAAAGGGTTTCTCAGCATGGAAGCTCAAAAAACCAAGTTAATCATCACCACCATGAGCGTGGTGCACAGTGTGGATTTACAGCAATCACAGAAAGTGAACAGTGTGCAGGCAAAACATTTATACAGTTCATTTCTTCACCCTCCCCTCTTTCTGTGGAACCAAGTGTTAGATATGTGGTGGTTACGTATTCCTCTTTAACCTTCAGGTTTGACAGTCAGACCTATAATAATGCATTCTCTAAAATGAGACCTGAGGTTTGCTTTTTCTCCTAACTGAAAAAAGCTGAATTCCACCACTGAATTACTCAGGGCTAATTCTGACTCAAGTAAATGTATTGCTTTCACTACTCCTGTCTCTGGAATAAACTTGACTGTAATTATCTGGATAACTGTCTCTCTATACACTGAAATTATATGATTTCTCTAGAAGTGGCAGAATTGACTGTTGTAGAATTAATCATATTTTTGTGACACTCAGTGTTATGAAAAGGACCCTTTCAGCATGAAATAATCACTGGTTTGTCAATCTTCAATAAATCAAGGAAGAGGATCGTAAGATTAAGGACAATGGAAACAGTAAAACAAACATTAAAAAAAGAAATCAACTGGTTTGTTTTTCTCTTACACTGCTCTTCCAGACTCCTGCATCCTAGTGCGGTAGAACATACCAACAGAGCAAGAGTCAAGGACTGAAGTGTCTCTGTGGCTCTACTGGTGTCGGAAGTGGATAAAAGCAGCAAGCCTGGGAGCCATATATATTGTACTCACTCTCCTCTCTTGTAACGTCAAGACCTGGACCAGACAGATCCAAGCTGTTGTTCATCTAAGGACATGGGACACTTTGAATGCTGCAGTTATTTAATACACAAGTACCTAAGAGGTTCTCTAGTTTGGAATTGAAACCTAGGACCCTGACTAAAGATCCCAATGGCTCATAATATCATGAATTCACATCATTTACACATACATGCCTGGGTTGCTGAGTCAGGGGCAAGGAGAGAGGGATTCCTGCAAGGCCAGTCCTTGCATGGGCTTTGGCAGGCACTTTGTGGTCAAAAACTCTGCGCAGCGCTCTGTGTTGTTTCTAGCTTCTGAAATTATTTCTTATATGTAAATGCTTTCCTTCCATGGCTTAAAGCTCTTAACTCACATAATGGAAAACCTGACCTGAGAAATCATCCTCTGCCCAAACAAAATGTTAGCTTGAACACCAGGACAGGACTGCAGCTATGTGGGAACAGAGAATTGCTCTCCACAACACAGCTGGATTGGGGCAGCCCTGCAGTTAGCGATGTAAAATTAATAGGTCACAAAGGAGCAGAGCCAAAAAGGCAGCATGATTACATGTTGTTTAAAAGATTCTCAGCTTGTGGCTGGGAGGTCCCACGGCTTTGCTTCCTGTCCTGGTGTTTTATTTGACACAAGACAATAGTTAAGAAAAATAAAAAAGGTCCAAGAAGGCACATTTAGGGTAATGCTCACTATTGTAAATTTCCCATCTGCCCTCCTTCCTGACTGCTCAGTGATCCACCTGCAATGAGAAAAAGGGGTTTACAAACCTTCACAGACTGGGGATGAAGACACTCCGCTCAGATGGGCTGCGAGTACTTCATACTGAGAACTGGATAATCTGTATCAACCCATCCCGGGGTGAAGGGATTAAGATGAAAGATTTAGGTGATAAAACAGAGAGAGGACTGTGCTGTGTTTGTGGAGTTTTTTATTAACTCAAATATCCTACAGTAAGAGGTAGGTGCTTTCACATCCAGCTCAGTGCAGACACATGCTGTGGGATACATCCAGTAATACCTGGAACACTGCCTCCTGCCTGACCATTTCTCCATGCTCAGAGCTCATACTATCCAAGTACCAAAAGCGTTTGTTTCAGAGGTAATTCCGGTTTCCTCCTTCTCTCAATCAAAACCACTATGGAAGAATTCAAATGACAGAGGGCTTCCTACCTCTTTAAATTTTGCCACCAGAGTGGGAACTGGCTCTTGAGAAAACAAAGCATTGTGGTAATCACCTAAAGTCCTGGCTGCAAATGCATTTACTTGCTTTCATTTGACACAAACCAGTCATTCTTTGACCCCTCCTGACTGAAGAGCTGTATCAAAGATTTCCAAGGTAGAAGCAGACGGTCTACCACACAGTATTAGCTGTTTCTTAGGAGAACACTTTATATTTTAATTTAATTCCCAATTGCTCTTAATAGGGAAGAAAAAAAGCTTCCAGCTGAAGCATCACATTTCTTTGAAACCTTCAAGGAAGTGACTAGAAAGACATGTTATAAAATGAAGCAGTTAAACTCAATGTTTGTTCAATGCAAAGAGTCAGCACATCCTATTCACTGTCTTCCTAATTACCCCTGGGGATCAAAGACTTTCAAGTGATTGCCTGTCCATTCAAACCAATAATAGATGATCACTGGCCCCTCCAGTGCTATAGTAGCTTGCTGGATGCTTGTAATTTCCTGCAGGAAAGGGAAAATACAGTTTTAAATGGGTATATTTAAATATTTTAATGGGTATTTCTAGGAAGATTTTTTTAAAATGTCAACCTATAGAAAAAAAATAGACATAAAAGTGGTGTTTCTTATCCAGAGAGCTGTGTGGTTAAATGAAATCTGTAATTTCCTTCACTATCTACACCATTGTGAAAATAGAATAGGAAGCTGAAAGGTGGACCTCAGCAAGGCTTTGCTGCTGTTAAGCAGCTTACTGCACCAAAGAAACTTACTTCAGCCCCCACAGCTCTAGTAAATTTGGTGTTACACATGCTCAGGCCTTTCTCAGTAAAATAATATTTTCCCTTCTAGATACCTTTTCTGGCAGAGACTGTATTACTATAAATATTACTGAGATAGTTCTTCAAGATCAAAGTCAATTAAAAGATGGTCCCACTGTACCTCTAAATGGAGTTTTAATTTGTGTATATAATATTAGAAATAATGGCTTCCCCACTGGGGTACTCACTTCTATTAGAGAAATGAGGACAGGCAGCCCTACCGGAGAGCCTCCTACCTTTCTTTGCAATTACTAAAATTCTAGGCTAGTCTACTGTGGACTGTATAATTTTATAAATACTGTTTCATCACACATATAAAGTGTGAGACCCTAATTAAAAAAAGGTGTAATTTACATAGGTAAATCAACAACCTACCACATGCTTCCTTCCTTATCATCTCTACCACATATTGTCATAAAACCTGCTCTCTCAAATTAGTATAATGGGATGCTTGAAGTCTAAAAAAACCAGTTTGCTGTGTAAAAGTAACAAATAGTATTTGTCTTCTTCTATCATCCCAGAACAATAGAGGTAGGATCAGAGTTTAAATCTAGTATCCCAGTTTAAAAGTATACACTATTGTAGAATTTGATATTTGAGGTGATCTCTCAGGTAGGCTGGCTTTTCATCTGTGCTTCTGAAATAAACATGATTTTATTATAAAGACGAGTAAATGATTTGAGAGTGTAGCTTGTGGTTTAATCCTAAAATCAGCTGAAAACTGCATTTGTGTTATTAGTCACCATGTACATTCTAATAGCATTGGAGCCCCAGATGGGCTGTGCTTGTTGATGTAAGAAAAATTAACAAAATTACAAGCTTGGTAGGCTAGGTTTAACTCAAACTTTACTTAGCCTGTGTAAAACTAGTGACTTCAACAGCATGACAGAGGTTTTTTAAATTCAGTATGAATTTAAACATTTTCTAGATTAGGGCAAGTGTGCTCATCAGCATCATCAAAACTGAGATCTATCTCTAAAATAGAATCCTATTGGTTTTGTGGCATTTTGAAGAGATCAGAAAAAAATTAATCTGCACATCTATTCAGGAGCATCTCCTGATTTTAACTGCTCTGGACAGCAAAAGGAAGCTAAGAATGTTTTAATTTTTCTAATTTTTCTTTACATAAAAGTTGAAAAACAAACTGATTGTTCCAACAGTTCATTTGGAGAGGGAAAAATTAAACTTTTTTTTCCTGTACAAAAGCTCAGCAAATGGATACAAATGCACAGTCTGAGAAAGCTGATAAAGTATGTGACATGGCAAAATTAATGACACTAGAAATTTTTTTTCTGTCCAGAGACCATGGGCAAAATCCAGCACAGTACTTTCAGGTACTATAAATCTAAGTGAATGGTTCAGATCAGTGTGAAAAGCTCTCTCAATAACAAAACTTGTGCAACCTGATGATTTGTTCCCTTGGACTCAGAACTGAATCCAGCACATAGATTAAGGCAAGTGCTGGCAAGTGCAACTCACAGCGTTCTCTTAAAAGGCCCACAGCCATCTTTATATTTAATTACATGGCAGAAAAAGCATTTGCTAGAGAAACTCAGAGTTCACCAAGTCAAGCACTCAAAAGTGAGCAAAGAACAGAAATAAGATTGCTTGTGTGACTTTAGATCAGCCCCTGTATGTATATGTACTGTGTAATAGCCTTTAATTCCCTCATCACAGGCTATTTTTTTCTTCCGCTGGCCCAATGCTGAGCAGAACAATTGCACAGAAATTGCCACTCAACCCTGGCAACTCCAGCATTGTAGCATGTTCAATTGCTTTCTAGGGATGCCATATGTGCAGCCTGGTTGGTAGCAGTAGGAGGGGGTTGGAAAGGGAAGGAATACTCTGTGCAGACAATTTTGCTACTGCACTCTAGAAAGGTTCCTCCTGAACACGCTTGAATTCAGGTTTTCAGTTTTGTGGCAGCCAGTTCTGGGTGGATCAGGGATATGATAAAGCACACAGTATTCTATGTTCTTCCTAATAGAAAAGAGGTGTCACAGTTCTCCATTACCTACACGCTCCTGCAATATAAAATAACAGCAGATCCAACAGCAAAGGTTTGCATAAGTGAATGGCAGTAGGGAATCAGACCCCTACTCTCACAAGTTTATTTAGGGTATATTCACTTGTGATTATTTAGTCCATGATAATTTTGTTTCATTGTTAAATATGATGTATAAAAGTGCTTGATTGAGGACAGAATACACTGCTTTGTCCTTACATCCCCAAAGATTACATTGATAGTAGTGAATTAAACAGTATCAAGCAGTATAACTTGATAGTCAACATCATTTATTTGTTAGAAGGGACTCTACCATGATTTTGTCTCCGATCAGCCAATACCTTCTGAAATCCTGTACACACTTCGGTTAGCAAGGACCAGAGATCATTCTCAATAGGTAGTTTGGGTGTGACCACCCACAAGAGTTTAACAGTATAGAAATGAACATGTTTTAGACTAGCTGGATGCCCAGAAAATGTTCATATTCATGTTTCATAACCTAGAGTAGGCCATAATACAGACTGACTAGAGAAGCTATACTAATATAAATTAATTGTTACTGACCACTTCGATAAATGTTGTTTGGAATATCATTATGCTTAGATTGTGGGATTTTTTTTCACCGAAAACTTCAGGAAGCCCTTTTGATGCTTGATTTCATTATCATTTCTGCCATAATTAAGTGAGACGCTGTTTCACTGACTGTCCAATTAGAGTTTCTTTTGAAATACTTAGTGTAAGCACAGCCATCATCTCTGCTAACTGCCTTGTTCTGCTTTGCTTTTTAAATAGTCTCTTTACATAATGAAGTGATGCTGCGGTTGTACTAGGCAAGCAAGGTGTGATGCTGCTGCAGTGACAAGTGCTCCCATATTTGAAAATAGCTAACATATGCTGTTCTCACCACCTTTTTAGGCAAAAGCTTCTGACTGAATTAAGGACAGGGTTGGAAGTTAAGGTATGATAAAATCAAATACAATGGAAGATAGGAAAAGATGGTGACGGTGGGAGAATTTATCAGTTTTTTATTTAAACACAGAGATCCAACAACCTTTAACTACTAGTGAGCATCAGATTCTGTTATCTCAAAGCAAACTGTGTAAGTGGTCCTTTTAGAGCTTTTAACTTTCAGCATAAACAGTGGTGTTGAAATCTTGTCACAGAGGTTAACAGTGGATTGGACTTTTTGTTCTTTATGTCACAGGTCATGTAGTATGTTACCTGAGTAGTATACTTAACTACCACACTTCACTTAGCACTATAAAGATGTATATCTGCCACACTGCTCAACTTTAACTACAGGTAAAAAACCTTAGAGAATGCATCGCTGCGCACATCCAATAGAAACGTATGACCTGGCTGCAAATCAGGCTCTGGAGCCATCTTCTAATTTATGTTAGGAAAGGATGGGAGAGAAACACTAAACTGTAACTGAGGAATATTTTTCACTGTCAGTGACATCCCTAACAGAGCTTACTCTCTTATGACTAGTTAGCCACAAAAATGCATGGCATTTAAAAGCACTGAAAGAAAGCCCATTACGGGAAACATTTATTTCTGTCTCCACTTAACTGCAATTAAATTATGTTATTTCACACTAATTAGTATGAAATAAAAGCATGGACTCAAGGAGAACTCCTTTCAGTAGATATTAAGATCTGTAAAACTGATTTCTTTTCAGTGCCTGTGTGCAAAGGTCAATCCAAGCCGTGAAATGATGATTATAGCAGCACATCTGTGCCACTGTCATAAAGGCAAGGCCAGCACTTTTGGTGGCAGCATGCTGTTATTTTCTTTTCTAGGGGCTTATAGCAACTATAAAAACCCACTAAAAACAACTGATAAAAGCTTATAAAAGCTGAGAGACCATATCTTAACATTTAATAAAGGCAGATGGAATTAAACTCATCCCTCCTTGTATTAAAGATTCTTTAATGGCTAAATGTGATGTTATGTGACATGTGTGGTTTCATGGTACACTGATGCAAACTCCAAGATCAGATGGAGCCCTCTGGATATACAGACTCAACCTGCTTTTGACTTGTTAAAGAATCAGTCATATTGGTGGTCTACTTCTAAATGGAAATCATTCTTCCAGTGATCACACAGTGATGAAAGAGGATCAGACTTTGACAAAAGGATCTCTTCATTTAGTGTCAAAATTAAACAATAAGCAGGAATAAAAAAGAATATATAAAACCCCAGAACAATAGGGAAACGGAGAGTAATCTATATAAATCTAAGACCACGCATAGAGTTGATAAAGGAAGCTGAGGACATGAAGAAAAAAAAAAAAATACATGTCTTGAAAAAAACAAAGAAAAATAGAACATTTTAAAAGTGCATTGAAACCTGGAAAATTTAGTAGAAATATAGCTATTTACTTGATGGAGATGGGTAAATTTTTAATAATGTTATAGTAAAGGTTAAAGTGTTTAGCGAGAATTTTTGTTCTGGTTTTTGAAAATAACTGTGATAATGTAATTATTTCAAAGCATATAAGGTTTTTTTTCCAGCCCATTAATAACCAAGAATTATATTAAACAACATCTATTCAAGGACAAACATTTTTAAATCTGCAGATTCATTTAACTTGTACACAGTAAATGACATAGCAAAAGAGGAATCTGACTCACAGTTTAATACTGAACCAGTTACCAAGAGATTAGAACAGGGTTAATGCTGTACAAATATTTAAGAAGGGAAAAGAACAGGATGCAAGTCACTTAGATTGGGTAGCCTAACATCTATTACAGACAAAATAATGGAAAACATAACACAGAATTCAACTGATGAAGAATAAAGGAAATGAATGGTATGGTAACTTAGGCCAAGTTACCATATTGCTTTTCTGAAAACCAGATCTTAAGAAACAGTTCTCATTTTTTGACAAGATTATAGTTTAGTGAGACATTTGATCTAATTTGGCATGACTTAACTATTAAAGAAACAAGCATTTTCCAGTGGTAAAAAGCGATGTATACATGTGCTTATAAACTAGATGAAAAACAAAATCATCATTGCTGCTGAATAACCATCAAATGTTAAAATTTCTTATGAAATTCAACAACTGATAGTGGGCCAGAAGTTATCCAACATTTACATCAACATTACGTAAGTAAATATAAAATCATGCTTGCCTAAACATGAAAATGACTCAGAGGCTGTTCAAATGATAAATACAACAATGAGGACAGAACAAATAAATAGAAGAGCTGGACAGCCACTAAATTCAAATGAGATGTGCTTAACATTCAAATAAAATGTGTCAAAGGCCAGCCTATACACTTCGGATAAGGGATCGCAAGTTGTGTTCATGAAATGGGAGACTGGCCACTGGAATGCAGAGAGTGAAAATGACTTGAGGAGTAAGCACAAGATAATGCTGTATAATAATGTCTTAGTGTAATTTTTATAGCCATAAAGAGCTAATGAGATCCTTACATGTATAAATTGGGAAAAAGTGAACTGAAGTAAGTATGTGACTTACCTATGTAAAAATGGTAGAACAAGTAGCTGGAGTTCACCAGCCTTCAGTATCCTAAGAGGTCAGCCTACATGATCTGATAGTGTTTATGGCTTTTAACATCAAAAATAAAGAAAATATTTTAAAATGAAAATTGTGGGAAGCTCCCTGCTTCTTCCTGCTTCTAATATACAGTGAAATATTTCCTAAAAGATGCAGTACTTGACCAGGGTTTTTATCAGTGTAGGCCATGAAGAAGGGTTAACTGCTTTGCAAAGCAGAAATTTTGCTGCCGAGTTCAGAACATGTTCAGAATGTCTAAATTTTAATAACTCCCCATTTGCCCAGACTGGGCAACTCTAACAAAATTAGCAGGTTTATAACATCTTCTGCTATCCTTTTTCAGTAATATTTTCTAGCAGAGTCTCTCTCTCAATAGCATATCCATCTTTTCTCTTATTCAAACTCTTTTAATGTCAGGTCACAGATCTTACTTAGGTCAAAACAGTGAATGTTCTTTAATGGCATTTATATGGTGAGTTTTTCAGCACCCACTTGAATGGACTGATCTTTGCAAGAATAGTTTTAAAGTGGGATCTTGTACCTTTATCACTTTTATTTTAAATCTGCAGTTAAATCACTTGTACTTCCTTTAAACTATAAAGCTGACAGCAGCTGCTATCCAAACATAAAATGCAAAATCCAAATCAGAAAAAAGATGCACACAATCCTCTCATAATATAAACAGCTCTTTCTGAGTTTGCAGGTGATGGAAAATAAGATCTGAGTTATAATTCATACCACCATGCACCTAAAGCTGCAATAAAGGATGACAAAACAGGGGGAACTAGGAGACCAAATATAGTCCATCTTGGTGTAAATTTTATGCCTTTCTCATTCCCCTGATGATTAGCATCTTGTGTACAGGTACCACACTACACAACCAAACACCTTTTCTTGGTCATGTTGGGCAAAATGTGTACATAACATTCCTTACTGTAGCTATACTGAGCTGTACATTGGGGATCTCTCAGTGTTTTATACAACACTGTGTGTGTGTGCACATGTGGAGAGCAAGCTGAGGGGATGCCAGCAAAACAACTGGGGATAAAGAATTTGAGTGATTCACTATTTCATTGGTGATCTGACCAGGGAAAGTTTCTTTTGCCAGATTCCTGCAGACAGCTTTCCTGAGCTGAGTGCTATTAAGCCATCCTCTTGTAAACTTTACACAGAGCAGCTGCCCTTACTTGTTCCTTAACAAGAGTGAACTGTAACTGAGGCTAACACAAAGCCCTGCAATCTTGCCATCTCTCTGCTCTGGAACAAGTGATGCAAAAGGATTCCTGCAACTCCAAGCATTTTTGAAAGATCATCTGGAAGCTCACGTTGATAGCATCTCTACATGGTGCTTAGACTATTTTCATGTCTTAGCTTTCCTGAGATAATTTACAGGGGCAAAATTTGGAGCTCAACAACAAAAAAGACAAGAAGATCATTCAAAACTGGATTGAAGTGTCAACATCTGTTTTGATGTATATTCTGTCTTTAGTCAGGTCAATCTGCAGAATCAAGAATACATAAAAATAGATGCAGACATTTCCAGGGCTGGTCCAGCTCCAGTTGCAGACCTGGGACCAATGCCGTGACTGCATTTGAACTGGTGCTAAAGTAAATAGAGATGTTGCAGTTTAAGAGGAGCATGTTCATGAGAAGACTAAGGCCCATATTTCCCAAATGTGACTGGGTTTAAGGAAAGAGATAGATGTCATTTAAACTGTACCACTTAGTAAAGGAGTGGCACTAACTGTGCTTGTATGCATTTGGTGCAATAAAAGCCAGCTTTAGCAGAAAAGCCCTACATATTCAGGTACTACTATAAAAGATAAAAATGTTAGTTCTGGGTTGTGATGATGGTATCTCCCAACCAGTACCCTGAAATGTTCTGTTTCACAAACATCTATAGTATACAAAATATATTACTGATAATACTACAGCACCTTGCAGACTGGACCTGACGGCTTTATAGATTAAGGGTAAAATGGAGTAAATGAGACCCAAAGTTACTGAGTGAACTGTGTGCAGCAATTTTGTGAGGAAGTGAAAAAACTGAGAAAGGACCTCAAAGCTACTCTTTAGGTAACAGATTGATTGCATAATGTAAAGGCTTTGCTAGGACAGATTGTTTTATGCCATTTCTGCATTTTATCTAAAATGGAAATAGAAAATATTGAAAGATCCTTGTAAATCAAAAGAACAAATGGCAACAGTAGCAAAAATAGAACTTAATCTGGGATCAAAAAAAGAAATATTAAAGCAGAAAATGAAAGAAACTTTTTGGCAGGGTAATAAATTGGTTTATATTTTAACTTGAATAAAACCTTAATATCAAGGTATAAATGTAGGATTAATAGATATATCTCAAGTTTAATAATTAAGCATTAGCAGTTTCTCCTATTGATCTTGAGTGGCATGTAAACACCATGGTAATTTGTATACTATACATCCATAGCTAACTAGTAAGATATCTAAGGGCTTTGAAGAGCTGCTTTAAATTGGGTTTATTCCATAGCATCAAAGAATCATGGACAAACTGAGCTAAAGTTAGCTTTCAGGGTGATTTTTTCGACAATAAAAAAAAGACACTTTATAAACACATCACAGTCCTAGCACAGTTTTACTGTCAAAGCATTTTGCCTGTAGCAAGCAACACTGTTCTTTAAGTGGAGCTGCATCTGTAGAGAGTTCAAATGAATACAGAGCTGAAAAGTAGAGAAAGCTCTGACTCCAATCAAATGAATGAATGTTTTGGCTTTATAATATGTTTTCCATCCCTAACTTTAATCTAAATCAAATGCCTGTCTTTCTGGCTGTTCATGCAATGCAATCGCAGCACATGCTTAACTATAGGAAAATTGCAAGTGCCTAACTACATCAAATTGTACTTCCATCTAGTCTGGAATCTACATCAGGCAGAGGGTAATACCTTCTGTTTCAGAAGAAAGAAACTATTCTCCATCACTAATTCATTTAGAAACTGTTCCGCAGATCCAGACAAACAGCTGCTGGGTATAGAGATCTGGACAATCAGACAGGTCTTTTCTGTTTCTAAACCCAGAAATCCTCCTCCCCAACAGTACAGCAATGTCAGAGAATCTTTACAGTGCTATGCTAGCAGGTCTGGTATCTACCAGGTACAGACACTGCTGATAAAGTATCTGGACAGCAACATACCTTGTATGGTACTATCCTGCCGTAAGAATCTCGCTACAAATTAGCCCTCCAAGACAGAGCTCCATCACATGCAAACCCCATCACAACCCAGAAAAAGCCATGAAAATTTTCCTTGTTTAGCTGTCAATTGAATGGACCGTCCTAAAATGGGGTGTTTAATTTTAAATTGGTGACCCCCTGGAACAGCAAATTTGCAGGTCAGTTACAAGCTGCTTAAAGAGTCCTTTCATTTCAGTGGCTCCAGCAGTGCCATTCCTGCCATTTTAATGTTACAGTCCTGATCTCCCACTGCTTTTCTCGTTGGTGTTCTCACCCCGTGAGACAGGCTTCTGTGGAGCTCACAAGATTTGCATAAGCTGTGGTGTGGCAGAACTTTGATGTGCATTGTCGCCACTGCCTTAGTGTGTGTCTCTGAATACTTGAAAAGGTGGCAACAAGTCAATCAAAATCTGGTTAATTCAAATGAAAACCAGCTTCTGGTCTTTAATACACCCTGTTATATTTTGTTTGTCATTATCTCTCCAGACCAGTGACTCAGTCCTGTAAATCCTTCAGATTGATCACAGTGCTGACACATGATACCAGCCGTTCAGCTTCCATAGACTTCTATTTATGCCTTCTCTCCTCTGGGCAAGGAGACTAAGAAAGCCCAGCAAGATGAACCTCAGACTATTAAATACTATAAAGACTTTCATAAAATAATGGAAACTCTGCTGTTTAGCCTTAAACAAATGAATCAGCAAAGTGCTTCAGATGAATATCAAAAATGAACTGGTTTCAGCAAAGAACTTCAGAAATGACCCAATGTCTTATTGTTCCCACACAGCTCTCCCTGCCTCAGATGGTCACCCATCTCAGTTGTGTCTGAGCATCTGTCACACAGAAAGTACTGCCAACAGCAGAGTCGTTCATGGATCTCCTGATGTCTCTTGCTCCACACACTTGTACAGGTAGGTGAGGCCTGCGACAGGTAGTTTTTAATATTTAAATGGAGGACTGTGACCTGCCTGATGCTGTGAAGAGTATCCTGAAGCCCTAGACATTACTCTGAAGTATTCCATTAACAGGATCAGCATATGAAAAAACAAAAGTAAATGCCAAGCCACTGCCATGGGACCCAATCCAAAGCCCATTCACTTAAATGGGAGTCTTTCCAATGACCTCAGTTTGCTTTGGAGGATGAAAATGGTCATTAAAAAGATAATTTCTATGGTTGTTTTAACTAACAAGAGCAGATGGAAAGTAGCCAATTTCCCAAGACTCATGAGCTGTTAAATAGATTAGGTCTTCTTACTCATGATTAAGTTATACCTTACCACTCAAATAGTCCCTATGGCATCGAAAAGAAGACCAAGATACTGCTTAATAGAGGAAAAGCACCTGTAAGATAATGCAACTATGCAAAAATGGGGGGGAACATATGGGGGAAATATAGGAGGAAAAAAACCCCCAAACTGGAGGAAAAACAGGAATTTTGTTTTGCTAACAGACTATGTTATTTAAAAGAATGAACAAGTTTCTTTTAAAAACTGCGTAGATTTTATCTGAATGTAAAATGTCTCAGGTTAACTTAGTGGAAGTGCACACATTTTGACTCTCTGATTCATTTTTTTTTCTTTTGGGCTAGGTGATACAATTCTCATCTGCAACTTGACAGGATGTAGAAAATAATTACAAATGAAAAGGTTATTCATAATTTTTAAATGAGTTAATTAGTAAACCCCACCAGAGTCACTCATTACAGTAATTAATAATTGATTATGCTTGAAATTAAACACAATTTTTCATCAAAATCTAATTAAATATCTGCCTTTTTGCTTGTTGATTAGAACACTGGGTCTGGTAGAGACAATCTTTGCTAAATATGTTTATGCTGAACTGAACCATCGAATTTGATTTTTAATAATTGATAGTTCCTTTAGAAATTAGTAATTATGACCCATAATTACAGCAGTTCAACCTGATCAGCATTTCTGGCACCTTGCCAGCCATCCGTGGAGCCTGGCAAATACCACAGAATTCATCTGAATGGAGAAACACGGACAGGAGAGCACTCACTGGACCTACCTTTTAACCACATGAACTGACAGAAGCCTGATCTTTTCAGAACTCTGAAAAGGGTTTTTGAGTGGGAGAATACCAAGCGGCAAACCAAACTCTTCTCAGTCTATCAAATGGCACACACCTCCTCTGTCAGAATTAACAGGAACCACTATTCTGAATTATAATGATACTCCTCTGACACACTGAGATAATGTCCCAAGGAATCATGTTCAGGGCATAAGGAGAACACCAGACAAATGAGAAAGGCAAGTCCAAATGTACATAGCAAATGATGAAAATTGACTGCACATTTCATCAAACTGCTGATGATTTAAAGTTGGTTAATTAATCATTCCTGCTTCTCTTACAGGAGACATAAAAGTGACCAGAGTATGATGCAAGGCAGAAATGGAAAAGTATCAGTCATTAAAGAAGTGTACATAAAAGGAACACAGTAAAAGCAGTCCTTTGTGGTAGTGCTAATTATACTCATGTGAAATGAAAGCAAAAATCTTTCGATCCAGGCTAAGATTTGTAATTCTAACCACAACCTTTTATAGATCATTAGTGTACAGGAAGTCACAGTGAAATCAAAAAGGCTTTGTTACCCATGATCACATCTGTAAGTCTCTGACAACTACAGTTTGCAGCACAGAGAGTTTAAAAGAGAAGTCTAGGAATGGTACCTTCATAAGACAGTTATAACACAAATATAAAGTCTAACTGAAGAAAAAGTAATAGTAGCAACCCAGCTTTACAGGGTGAAGAATACAATTTTCATTTTGAACTGTTCAATTACTTTTGCAAGAAACACTGAGAACGCTTTTTCACAATGAACACTGACAACCCTTTTAAACCAAAGAAATACGGATCATGCACAGCTCAAGAAAAATCCACTGCTTCTCCACCCAAGTAGCAAATTTCCCCAACTCTCCCTACTCAAAAAAGGCCCCATTGGACCACAGTCTAAACTCAGCCCCTTTCCATCCTCCTAGTCACCCTGTGAACTTCAGCATCATTGGTTAAATGCCTAGAATGTACCACCAAAAGACAGAAAGAAAATACCTTTTTTTTTTTTTTTTTTTGTATCAGGATTTTGGTTCTTACCCTGTCCCATCAAAGTCAATGGCAGAGAATTCCTAAGGACCTGGATGTGACTATGACAGGGACATGGACCATACTGCCTGTTTTAAGGGGCTCCTTTGAGAAAACCTGATGGGTTTGTCTCACTCCAGGTACACCTTCCTCTGCAGAACGTAAATAGTTCATGCCATTGAAGGGAGCACCATGTATGACTCATGTTTCACTAAGCTCTTCTGGCTCTATGACATGTATTAGGGTCCCTACCACAGCACTGCAATCAGTTATTTCAACAGAAGCATTATTTCCCCATCACTGTACCACGATCTCGACCCTCTGCTTCCCAAATGTTGGAATTATGTGTGGGTTTGTAGGGAAATGTAAGAAAACCAAACCAAACAAACGAGAAAAAACCAACACAACAGAAATAATCTTACCTATGAAATACGCCAGCAGGATCACCAGTGTGACTGAGATGACAATGGCACTCAGAGCAGCGCATTTCCAGTTACAGTACTTATAGGGTTTCTTCAGGTTAAAGGCAGGCCTAGAGAAGGTACTTCTGGGAAGGGGCCTAGGGGGAGGTGAGTACACAGTGCTGGACGTCAAGGGATATCCCGGCGATGTTGTACAAAAAAGGGGAGAAGTGCCTCCAGGTTTGAACAGGAAGTGCCTGAGGGAAGAAAGACCAACAGCAAGTGACTCCTCACACAACTCAAAGCTGAGGGAGATGTGGGGTAGAAGGATGGCGACTGCTGCTGGGACGAGGAAAGCAGCTCCACACAATGCTGGCTATGAACACGGATGGCATGCACGAAAGAGAAGAATAAAAATCAAAGGCAAGTCACACAGAGTAAAGGAAAACAAAACAAAACAAAAAATCACAGTGCCAACAATGCCACAGAGAACTCTTCAAGGGCAGGAGTCCGCTCTGTGGAAGAGCTGGCGTTAGAGTGAGATGAATACCCCAAGCAGGGCTACAACAGACTGGTGGCACGGGCAGCACCGGGGCCTGCTCACGCTCCCACAGAAATGCCCTACGGAGACTGAAGAGAAGTGTAGGCTGGATTAAAGAGGGGAAGGCGTTTACCAATTCATTGATCACTGCATGAGAGCGTTTTTTGTACGGCATCGGTGAATGGAGATGGGGAAAAAGAGCTTAAGCCATTCCATAGCACCCAAATTGTCACAGAAGGGAATATTCACACTGTCCCCACCTGGCAAATTTAAGCGTTGGACAAGGGTATGGCTGAAAGCATCAAAACCCGGAATTCAAGTCTTGTGTGTCACCAGTGGGGAGAGGCACCTGCTTCCAGAAAGCAGTCCAGAGCACCTTAGTTTGATGCCTACCTTAAAAAAGTGTGAATTACTGTCAAATGCAACAGTGTTTCCTGTCCAGTGACACATTGGGAGGCACCGTATTTTGCCCATTACTACAAATGCAGCCTGAGAGCCAGCCTGTGAGGACCTTGTATTAGACTCATGAAAGTCAGCACATAAAGAACCCACTGCAGTCCATGAGTTCCTGAAATGAAATGTACCAATGGGAGTTCTCTCCAGAGGAATCCTAAATGAAAAACCTAATTTTGGCAGGACATCATGAAGTACAAGGCATCAAATTCTGGGAATGAAACTTTGGAAACGGATCTGACTTGTCTATCTCCATGCCAATATAAAATAAAAATGCTGATGTAAAATAAAAATGATTGTGAGGACTGAGAAACAGCCCCAGTGCAGTTTGCACCTTTTGCCGTGGCTTATGGGCCCAGATTTGCAGCCAGAGTAAATGCAATCAGCACGGATCCATGGGAGTCAGTCAAGCCAGTGGATTATACCAGATGAAGATGTGATTCTGTTTTCCCCTTGAAGTCAGTCATGCAGTCACAGGGGGAAATGTCACATACAGAAACATCACCATGCAGAAAAGCCACTGATTCATGCGGTATAAAATAACATAATTCTCCAAAACAGGTATTTGTAGTATTACAGCCATGGTTTTATTGGTACTCAAAACATGACTGCTGAGAATTAGAGAAAGATTTATCATTCCTACTAATGGCCTACATCAAAACAGTCATTTTTAAAGAGTCAGATACTATCCCATGTTTTAGAAGGTATTTATTTAGACACTGATGTATCTGTTCTGAGCAAAGAGGTACCTACAGTGTTCAAGTACACCACTTAGATATTCAGTTAATGATGGCTATCAAATTAGAAACATTCAACACAAGGTCAACTGTTTTAGCACTAAGTGTTAAGTTAAAAGCTGCTTACAGTTTAAAAGTTAAGTGATCAAAAGTTAGGCACAGATGCCAGAATGGGTGGTTAAGTCAAAAGGCTTGGCTTACCACTAGCAGACATATGTAAGATAAGGTATGTAGAAAATATCAGATTAATAATGAAATATCTGCCAGCACAATAACAGTTTAAAATTTTTATGAAAGTTAAATTAATCTTAGCTTATATGGGACTCAAAATTGCTGTAGGTACTTCTTACTAATGAAATTACTGTCAAAAGAAAAATGAAAAAAAAAAAAGAAAATGGCATGCTGTGGCTCACTAACATATTAATGCGTCTACCATTAATATGTACAGGACACAGTGCTCCAGCCTCAGAACCTCATTTTTTAAAAAACATCTTGGAAAAGGCCAGCAATGGTGTTGCCCTTAAACATCACTGATATGACCAAATGCTTTCATGCAAGGATCATAATGACTGTACAGTAAACAGGAAGACCACGTAAGTGTCACATACCCATCATTGTAAGCACCGTCATGTCGGGAGGAGGTGAGAATGTCCATCTCAATGAGGTTGTCCTGCAATGTCTCTAGGAATGTCTGCTTTGCTATGTTTCTACATACATATGGAAACATGAATGAAGCCAGTGAGTCATGCATATATGAAGTGTGATCTTATAAACCACAATGGTTATAGTGCAGTTGTGCATGGAATTAGAATGATGGACCATATATTTATATGTATAAGATGCTACACATATACATATATAGCTTTTAAGAATGTTCACTTCTCTCTTTATACACTATATATATGCATATACACACATATAAGCACACACGCCCATGTGCATGTATAAAAAAAAGTTGATGTCATTGTTCATTTCACATTGTTCATTATTTATTGCCAGTGACACATGAAACCTTCAGAACTGCAGGATTCAAAAGACTAGATTTCAACCCAGCAGAGCTGTACCCTTGTTCTACTCCTGCATCTGCGCCATTGTTACTTTGAAAAGGCACAGCACAATACCTATATCCCACTGTGGCCAATACCTTGGTAGCACACTCCCATCTAAAAACTGCACGACACGTTTCCAGTGAAAATCTGCCACTCCTTTGCTGAATTTTCAGTTTTGCACATAAGAACTTTTTAGTTACCAATTTGATTAATTTGTTTTTTCTCTGTGGAGCAATAGCTTGTCATTTAGAAGTTTCAAAATGCAAATTTTGCTCAATATATGTATTCCAAATAAGTCTCTCAGTGATAAGAAGATAGAAGCTGGAAAAAAAATGTTTTGCTGTAACCTAAATTCCACTAGCAGAGTATTGACTGTAATCTGGGTTATACAGGCAAAAGGCAAGATACTTGAGGCCTGCACATGAAAAAACCTCATTTTGACTTTGCACACAGTAGTGGCATTTTAAAATATCTGGCCTCCCCAGTATATACTTTGATGAGTCACATTTTGACCTATATATGCTAAAAACTGTTTTGTACTTTTTGAGGAGAGTAGCAGGAACATAAAGAATTAAGTCAGAGGCACAGCTGGGAACAGACTGTGTCTTTCTCACCTTCAGGCTTCTCCTCAAGACCTAGCAAAAGAACATTTTTTCCGTCTTTTTTTAAAATAAGAAACAGTCCTGATTTTGCCCATGCCTGTTTTCAGCATCTAAACTGAATCTAATCCTGAATGTGAATAAATTTCCTGGCCAAAACTAGCAAAAGGAACGTAACAGCATTGTGACACTTTATCACTTATGCAGGATTAAGCATTTACGGGATATAAGCGACATGATGTGAACTTAAATGGGAACTCCTCTGTCAAAGAAACTGGATTCAGGTAACATGCTATATCAAGAGAAACCAGGATTGTCACATTATACAAACCGTGATACTATCCCTTCTAAATTGTACTCAATTTTAATTTCTACTTCTTCCTCTTTCTGCTGCTAATGCCAGTACTTGTTTAGCTCAACTCACTGCTTTTGGAGGCCTCTGGGATGCTTTGACAGAATAGATCTACCCCTTGATCTGAATGAAAGTGACTCCTATTCATATCTTTGGAGTAAAGTGATCAACATGCATGAGCTGTGTGCCATAGCACTTGAGACATCACTCCATCCCCAAGTGTCTGTGGCTTCCTCACATTCCGTGGGAATGCAGGAAAGGTTGAATTCAATGTAAAAGGAAGCAACATATGTGCATGCACTGAGCATTTAATGGGTAAGAGGCAAGGCATCTAGCAACACACCAATCAATAAAAGTTCATCAGTAGTTAAAATCCATGTCAAATTGGTTCCATGAATTTCAGTTGTGGATTGTCAATAAAACAGAAGAGGGGAGGGTTATGTAATTTTATAATGTATGTATTGGTAACAGAGAGGTTGCTGGGTCACCGAGGTGACTAATGCATGATTGTCCTCCTCTCTGAAGTCTGGACAGATTCTGCTCCCTCAGAGATTACCTGTGAATAGCTGACTAGTTACAAAACACTCTCTATTCTCATTATGAGTTCTGGTGACAGAATCTGACCTTACATGATTACCACAAGAAATTTCCTGGGAATGGAAGTCTCCTGAAAGCTGTTGGTTTGTCAACAAAACGTCCATCTAGTTGGCATTTATTTGCTCCCACAAGGTCGAGTGTACAGGAACAGAAAGAAGGCCACAGAAGAAGGAAAGAATGAGGAATAAATATGGGGGGAACTGACTTACCTGTCAGGAGTGACTGCTGAGCAAAGATCCTCTCATCACAACCTTGATAATATATTGCTTTTAAAGCAACAAAAAAAGGGAGTGGACAGGAAAAGAAGGAGGAAAAAGGAGAAACAAAGAAAAGGGAGTAAAGGGAAACTAATGAAAAGGAGGGAGAGAAGAGGAGGGGCTCCTCCTCTTGTAACTTGTAAAGTTCTCAGATACAGGATATGCTTATCATGTCAGCTGTATATGTGTGCTACACATCTCTGATTGCCTTTGCATTATGGTACGGAAATTTCCAGGCAGTGACAAGCTATCCTAAATTTCCAGTGCTGAATACTGCCTGGAGTCCATGGCAGTCAAAATCAAGCCTCTTCAAACTCTGGGATGCTTAAAATCTCTAACTGTAGGCACATTTCACAGCCTATGACAACCCCTGTTTAAAAGACGCAGCTTTTTCTTCATGTTTTCTCTGTTGACGAATATGAGATTTAAAAAAAAAATGGATATTCAACAAAAATACAATTCCATTTTTGACATGGGATTACTATAATCTCCTATTGCTATACTTCAAAGGCCTTAATTCTTGGATTAATGTCTCTTGGCCAGGATTTATTTTATTACATATTGGACATTTTATTCTCTTAGGTGGAGGTCTTTTTTTGGTTCAAAAAATCTTTGCAGTGGGGAAGGTCGACTTCATGGAAGCGGTGGAATTGGGCATCCAAGTTTGCCAAACAGCTCTGAAACCTGGTCTTCAATATCTACAGAATTACCACCAAAGGAAAGGGAAGGCCTCTGCATATTGGAAGAGTAGACTGTTAGAGTGGAGATTTGTCACAGATTTACTGATCATCTATGCAGCATAGCCTCTGCATTATGACACCATTATAACATGGTTTATTTTCTTAATGTTATTTAGTGAAGGAACAAAAGCCTGTCAGTCATGCTCTGTAAATGTACTCATTTGCTGTTTGGAATAAAATTGCACATTCTTTTTCAACATGTTTGTTGCCTGAAGGAACAGTGGGCAAAATTATGCCATTACAACCAGTGTGTCAAAAGCCACATCAGTCTTGAAATGACCTGTTTTCTACCTAATTAAGAAAATGGTCAAATAAATAGATCAATTACAAATGTGACTGATTTGTGATGCAAGGGAAATCATCAAATGATGCAGAAGGATCTCTTCATGCAGATAAACCTCCAACTTTCAGTCCAGTTAACAGCAAGAATGTGACCAATGCACTTGTAGAAAGAACAGTCGGCTTCAGATATTGAAAATTTTTCAACTACAGTGATTTCATGGAAAAGAAATGAGAACAGTCTTTAAGGATGTACTCATTTACAACTCAATAGGAACAGTCCAGGATTAGTCAAATAATTGTTCTGTCGATGAACTCCTACATTTATTAAGGTGTGGTAGGTTTGTCTCTTGTCTCTCTCTGATTGCCACCAGAATTGGACAAGTGAGGGCAGGATGTTTTCAGCAAAGATTTCTGATATTCCTCCACTGATTTAGCAGCAAGGATGTTCCTTCTCAATTGTAAGGTGGTGGGTTCTGAGGGACTCCAGTCAGACGTGTGGATGTATTGGCACTATTAAAACAGTATATTATCTCTTCTCTAAAGAATTCAAAACCTGGTTTAGAAAAAGGCACAGGGCTTCCTCCAGAATTGTAGAGGACTATTCATAAAAAAAGGCTGCAGGAATGAGGCCTAAGTATTCTTTCTTTTCCAAAAGAGATAACACATAAAAGACAATGTTTGGGTATACATGCTCAAGAATTGGTAACATAATATAATTACTTAAACTGATGCCAAATCACACTTGCAGTACTTGCTTATAGTTTTGACGTAATCTTTTGGATCCAGCTTCTTAGTTGGGTCTTTTTAATCAAGCTGTTAGAGAGAAATTAATTATCCTTAAATAACATGAAATGTGGTACTGAGGTCTGTCTTGGAAGTTTCAGAGGGCCAGCAGACAGAGCTCATTCACAAAAAGATGGACAGATGCGCTCATTTTTAAAACACTTTCTCAGCAGAAGCTGGCAAAACTGCAGACAGAGCTACTGCTGACCTCAATGAGATCCTCACAGGCAGTGATGTGAGAAATTTGGCCCCTGGCTCAGTTTTCAGTTGGCATATCTTTTTTGCTGTCTAGTATCTTTTTTGAAGGTGAGACAAACGAGAGAAAAAAGGCATCATGCTACGCCTGGAAGACTTCTCTCCAGATTGAAAAAGATATCATGTGTGGGGGCTAATGACATCATCATCTCCAATGGTTTCTCAATAGCAAAGGAAATGGTCAAGCAAAACCATCGGAGAATGCAAAATCTGGGTTTCAGGTGGGACAGCAAGAAGTAGATGCTCTCCCCATCATATGGGAGGACTGAGGCTGAAGGACTATGACAAATTCCCTTTCCAGAACCTACACAGAACCTAAACAAAGTTATTAACTAGAACAACTCAATGCACCCTGGTCACACTCTTCATGTATCACATAGGTGGAAAAGAATTTAAATGTTAAATGGAACCATCATTAACTGAAGCCCTGCTATCCAGCATTTCATGCTTGCCAGAGCAATGTTGTAGGATAGTAAAATGCTGCAGCTGACCTCTCCTCATTAGGTAAAGCAAGATCGACCTTTCCTGAATGAGGAAATAGAAAAATATCTGCTTGATGAAACACAGATAGAAGGCTAAATCTTTTCAATATATTGACTGATTTCAGTTTCTGAAATAGGATATTGATTTATCCTACCACATTGGAAGAAAAGACATTGAAGTAACATAAAAGAAAGAAAAGCAAGAACATTTTAATCTATGATCTTGATTCCAATTTTAAATGAAGAAAATAACCTTACGAGCAGCTGTTAAAGACAATATTTTCAGTTTATGAAAGAAGAGCAATTTCCTCTTCTTCTAGTCCAAATAAAAAGACACAAGGAATAGTAACTATAACTCAATATACTTAAGCCATACAGCAGTCCACAAACTGAAAGGCTAGTTATACAGATGTGTGCATTTTCCACAACATCCTTAGCACACACAGGCAGAACATTGTAAAGTACTAAGGAAAATGACCTACCTAGTCTCCAGTGGGATGTTACTGTTAAGTAACCAATTGTCCTGAGAATGGGCTGGCTCTTGAGTGCTGGCTGGTTGTTCTCCAGAAAGAGAGTGGTCTGTAGGAGCTGGGCTCGGGTTGCTACGTGGAGTGAAGTTCCCTCTGTTTAGGGAATTGATGGAGGCAGCGTGATGTTGATTTGGGGTGTGAGCATGGGATATTGGAGGTGGTGGAGTTCTAAGTCTCGAGTGATTTTGAAGATTTGGAGGATGATCTAAAAAAGAAGTAAAATATTTTTAGGGTTCATGATGTGAGTTGTTTCATACTGCACTCATTTCTGTGCAGGCACTCCTAAAGAGTATGAAGGCTGGGATGCCACATATCCTAAATCAAAATGAAAAGGGCAACATAGCCTTGTTCCATATGCTCTAATGAAACATGCATTGATCCCCCAGCTGGCTAGAAAAACAGTTCAGTTTCATGCACGAAAGTTATGAAAGCTTAAAGCACTGCAAAAAGGCTGTCCTGACAGCCAAGTTAACTCCGATGAACAACTGCAGCTTGAAACTACATTTTATCTGTGACACTGATTTGTGATAAAGCATGAAAAATACAACCAGCCTGGATAGATAACACTTCAGAGCAATTTTATGATGGATATACAGCTCCCAGTGAAGTTTGTTCTGCCTGTTTTGCCAGAGAACTTTCAATAGTTAAGTCAACAAGAAGAGTGAGAATACATTTAATCATAGACTGAGTTTGAGGAGAGCCATAAAACTGTGTCAGGGTTATACAATTTAACAAAATCCAATAGTTTGTATTGTTAGAGACGTACTCAAGCTGAGTAAAAAATGCATGTGGCATAAAAACCGAGGCATCGGGAAAATGAAACAACATATTGTGAAGAAAGATGTAAAACCCAGTGATACGGCTACTTAGAGTAAAACTCGAAGTATTTGTTAGCCAGCAATCTGAGGGAGGTGGACTGAGGAAGGCAAAGGCTTAGGAAGGACCAGCATAGTGCTGAGTTTATTGGCATTTTTAATATTTAATTAAGTATCAAGGATTTTGTCCACATTTTCTGGAAAAGAAGAAAACCTAAAATATTTGATGGAACTGGAGGGAAACTGACAGCTCTACATACTGGATAATGGATACAGGAAAATTATTTCTCTCTCATTTTACTAGGTTTATGTATGTAAGTCATTAAGGCACGACACTTTCCTGATACCTTATCTGGAAAAAAAAAAGGTATATGGCATCAGTCTTATACTTACCAAGCAGACTTCCGTGTCATTAGAAACTAACAGTCATGTACTTTCTAATTAGAGAGCTCAGAATTCAATGAACTGCACAAGCTACACACAGGCCTAAAGTACAGTGAATGGTATCAAAAAAATTACCATGACATTTAATGACACTCATGGAATCTGGATTATGACTTGGATTCAGGAAAGGAACAGAGAAAGCATTTACAGTACCTCTGGAGCCTCTTGGATATTTAAGATAAAACACACATCCCATCCCTTCCCTCCTCACACGGTACTGACTCACACTATCTTACCACTGAATATGGCTGATTATACCAAAACCTTAGTATGGTTGAGGTGGTCTAGCAAAACAAACAATAGGAGGTGTATATTATGAAGGTGTCATTATTCTGTTTGAATGTGCATCTACCTCTTTCTTTATTTGGTTAGACATGGGACTAGAGGTATATATTCTGTGGGGAGAATGGAGGGGATTTAGAGTCCCAAGTTGTTTATACTGTGAGAAAGGTCAGAGGAACACCTTAAAAGTGCTGTTCTCTCTTGTATATCACTACAATAGAGAATGATAAGCTCAAAAAAAGATGTCCATATTGGTCATCTCCATTTGGCAGATAGATTGGGGGGTTATTCTACCCCTCTACTCTGTTATGGTGAGACACCCCCTGAAGTGATGGGTCTAGCTCTGGATGGGGATGGACTTTTTAGCAGGGCCTGTTGCAAGAGGACAAGGGGTGATGGTTTTAAACTAAAAGAGGGTAGACTCAGACTAGGGAGAAGGAAGAAATTTTTTACACTGAGGGTGGTGAAGCCCTGGCACATTCAAGGCCAGGTTGGTCAGGTGTCTGAGGAACCTGATCTGGTTAAAGATGTCCCTGCTCACTGCAGGGGTTTTGGGATAGATAACCTTTAAAGGTCCCTTCCAACTCAAAACATTCTATGATTCTATTTTGTTCTGATTCTATGATTATTTCCAGTAATCTAATAGAGTATGCAGAAGTTTGAGACAGCAAAGCTCATCCAAAATTAATAACGCCATGCTGGACTATGATCTAACACTAGTTAGGAAAACTATGAACACCAGCCAGCAAAATAAAGGGAGGAACAGAGCAACAGCCATGGAATGTACGGACAAGGAATATCAACTAACTTGGGTCTGACCTCAGGTCTGCAACACCGCGTGAATCAAAGCATCCACACTTCCCTGGACCAGGTATTAGTGGGGACTGTCACTTAACTGAAGCACTGACCATGGTGGTAATAAAAACAACAGGGGAAGAATCCTACTGCTGGATTACTTCAATTGGTGACTACTTTTCCCACTCAACCGACAGCAGCCATGACTGCTTGGTTGGACCCCCTTTGCTGAGAGGCAAAAGGAAGATGGGAAGAGAACACACCAAAGCCTGCAGTCTCAGAACCATGGCTGCTTGCAGACAAAGGGAGTTAGGAACAGTGTATTAATTCCGGGCTGAGGGAGATGAATGTAAATAGGGGATTTCCAGTTTTTAGGGCTGTCAATCTATCACCATTCACAAGAACTTAATTCATCGCAAAGAAAATTATTTGCCTAATCAGGAGCAATATACCAAAGGTTTCCAAGACATATTACTTGAGGTTTTTTTACATGTGATGCCTGAGATGAATATGCCATGCAAACAGGAAAGGGGGGCAAATGGATGAACCCTAGAATATGCAGTAGTTTTTTTTGCAAACTTCTCCTGCTATTGGTTGACTTTCCCTACTGGAGACACCATTTTCAGATTGTGAATCAGAGCCTGTTCCCAAAGATCTGTTATGTAAATTCCAATTTACATCCTATTATTGCAGACACATTGCAGATGCTATTATAGATAATGCTTTTGAATCAAGTAAAAATATGTCATTTTCATTCTCTATTTGCATACCCTCTGTGATTTCTTTGCTAAGTAAAGACAGCACATTTATCTTACTCCAGTCTATGTGATTTTTCACAGGATTTTAGAGCTTGTATTCCTTTTTTTCTGACATGTAGGTAGCTTTTCCTCCCAGATCTTTTTTTTTTAATTTCATTCACATACAAATCCTGAACACTTGCCTCATATTTGAGCATTACTGAATTTAATATACCTTGACTAGGATTGGAACTGTTTCCCTTGCCTTACTTTTTTTTTTTTTTCCTTCTCAAGTTCAGGAGCATTAATAAAAAAGGTGTAGATGGAAGCACAAATGATGAAATCTACCTACAGAAAATTATTGCAGCTATGCAGGACATTCTTGATGTGACAAAATTACTGAGGTTTTTATCCTCTGCAGTCACCAAAGATCCTATGCGAATTCTTTCTTGATTTCCTGAAATGTGAATTGTCCCTTTATTTGAACATGCTCTTTTCATCTTGTTCCACAACGTTTGAGTGGTGTAAAGGATGTGGTTGTATTTCCTCACAGGCAGGAGAATCTTAATGCTGGCTGCAGTGGCTCTCTTACATCTTGTATGTATGTGAATCTTACACAGTGGGAAGACTCTCTGATTATCCTGCTATGCAATAAAGGCTGCATATTTATAGCTGCTTAGGCAGCACTGAATTTTTGCAGATCCCATCACACAGGTGGGATACAGGGGAAGTCAGGTACAGCTTTCTACATCTAACAGCAAGCTTTTATTGGGACAACAGTACCACAGGAATTCAGAAGACTTTATAGAGGAGCAGGACATTGTGGCCACTGCAGAAATTGTATTAGGTTCCACAAGACCTAAGATAGCTAACTGTGATTATTTTTAAGTTATCTTGGCTTACTCAAAATGAGATGATTTTCAACATTTTCCTTCTTGCAATTTTCCTCTTTGGTTTCCAAAATGACATTGCCTCTCTACTTGTTGGACTGAAAAACTTGACATATGCTATTCAAAAGGACTAGCTAAGCTAACAAAGTACTAAGGAATAAAACAAACACCTTGTGAAACACCTGTCCCCAACCCCTCCAAATTTCTAAGTGTCCAGAGGCAAGCAACACAGTTCATGGGATGATTTTTGCCTTGAAGGAACAGTAGAAGAGATCTGTCAAGAGCAAAGGAGACCTTTCAGTCTTAGACACCACGTGCCAAAGAAACAGAGTCCCAGAGATAAAGTTCAACATTTCTAGAAGAGGGGCTGGCACCACAGAAGTCTAAATAGCTCAAAACTTAATGAATACCTCTGTAAACCTAATTTTCTCTAATGGGTCTCCAAAGTGTGTCAAACATGAAATATGTAATTCAAATGTAATGAAACATCGGAAATCTGATTGTAAAAAGCACCAATAGAAATCAAATTGCCTTTGTGTTGCATTTTTTTTTTTTTGTCTTTTAACATTAAAATGTCATTGACTAACACTGGCTTGGTAACCACAGATAAAGCAGAGCTGAAAGATAACTCAGTTAATGAAGCTTGTACTTGGCACATATTAGAGAGCTTTGACAGAATCCTGTGAATGAAGAACTGAATAAATGGGAACCATAAAAAGATTATCAATGAGGAGCTAATATGACAAAATTTGAATAAAAGCTCTGAATTCCATGCTCCTTTTCTTTCCCTTAATCTTTAATGAGTGGTACTGTTTTGAAATTAGTCTATACAACAGTTACACTTTCTGATTCATTAGGTTTGGGGATTGTGTTCAGGGCAAAGCTGCTAACCTCAGAGTGAAAAATACATTCTCTTTTTTTTTTTTTTTTCCCCAGCTTCTCCTGTTCCTCCACACATTTGTCATTTGTGTGTCTGCTCATATTCAGACAGCCTGATGCCTGACTGGTGTCTGGGTTACGTACAGGAAACATTTCTCTTTACTCACTGTGTATAGTGCCAGGTGGAATGAATCACTCATTGCTCCCTTGAACTTAAACTCCACAGTAGCTGTGATGACTAACTTGGTAGTGTGCCTTTGGGCAATCATGCTTATACCCACACACAGAGAAATCCCCCTGCCCCCCACTGAGGAGGAAAACATTTTTTTTTTAAACTAATGAACTCTGCATTCAACTGTCAGAGCAGCTTGGAGCCTTGCTTCAGCTCCAGGACCATGTTTCAATCTGCTGCAGATGTACACTGACACCACCAACCACCTGAAATCACCTTCATAGGTTCCCACAAGGTGCCACTGCCTATGGAAGCTGGGGTGCCTTCACTCATTAATCTGATGAGCCACCTAAGGTCAGAGAGACTATGAAAGATTGAACTGGGTCTTCCCCAGCACCTTTGTAGGAGGCAGAGAGATTTTGCCATTAGAAGTGAGTTTGCCAGAAACAGACTCCCTATCAGATATGTGACAAGCCAATGACAGCATCTGCAAAGTGAAAAGTAAGCAGAATAGTTAACCCTCAAGTTGGCATATAATGGAAAAATATGAGGAGAAAAATCAGAATGGGAGACTGTCTGCTCACAGGGTATGCTGGTGGCTTCTGATGACAGTCAGGGTCAACTGCAGATCAAGCTCTTCTGTCATTTCCATAGAATCCAGCTGAATGTCAACATCTGGACTAAACTTAAGCCATGTGCAGTGGTGGCATCTCTGTCATAACAAGCAGGTCCCTCTCAGGGCTGTTATTGATATTCTGCAGCCTACAGGAGAATTTCCTTCTTCAAGGAATGTCCTACAACAGGCTATGTCTACATGGGACAGTCAGGTAGTCTAATGAGGAAGCCACCCCACAGGATGGTGATAGAGATGGAGTGAAACAGGTCACTGAGTATTCTAATGATTTATCTACACAGATATGTCTGTTTTCCCTAACACTTAAAAACTGGAATTAGAGGTACAATTTGAGTGACTGAATCTCTCCTTAAGAAGCATATCCACTGAATCTGACTTAAGACTAGCTTTTCCTATCATCAAGAGGATTGTTTGTACCATACTGTGAACTACATGTTTTTCTGTAGCAACATCTTGTGCTGATGGTTTTCAAAATGCTAAGCCACAAAATGACAATGAATTACAAAGGAAAACAGAGAACTGATTTGTAATCTCCATTAAGTAACAAAACAACAATAGGAAAGCTACCTTGATGTGTTTTTTTTCTGTGTTTTAAGTAACAACATAATAGGGAGCTGCTGCTCCATCAAGGACCCTCCACAGAGAAAAGCACAGTCCTCACCATGCAGTTACAATCAGCAGTGTGCATGCCCTGGTTCTATAGACTATTCTGGTTCAGAGTCTTCTCAAAGCTGAGCTCTTAGAATCTCAGTCTTTACAGCCTTGTCTCACTGGTACTTTATAATGTTGTATGCACAGACATGCAACCAACTATATTTTATGGATGATTAAAGCCTAAGAAAAACCTTCCTGTGCAGACCTGTGTTGTAAATTTGGTACAGTCTTTTGTTCAGAAAAATCCTACAGGCATTGGAAACTATTTAATAAGAGAAAAAGCCTATACAGATGTAAATAGTTTTGAGAGTTCCTCTAAATGCTCAGCTTGGACCAATGAATCTGCAGTAACCAGTGGTACAATAAGTGGGTACCAAAAAAGTTGCAGAGCATAAAAACTGTAGTGAATTTTCATGACAGCACTACCTACAGTGACCCTGTGAATGTCTCCAGCCACTATCCATAGCTATTTTAGACACTATTGCAAAGCTACATACACCAGGACCAGTGAAATAAGACTCTTCAACTATCAAAAGCTAAACACAACCTCCAGCAGTATACAATGTGTAAAATCTGCAGTCATTCTTCATCTTGCAAACAGGCTGCGACCAGTAGCAAATGGAAATGAAGGACCATCTAAGAAGGGCAGTGAAGCTGGTGAAGGGTGTAGAGAAATGTCTTATGAGGAGCAGCTGAGGGACCTGGGGTTGTTTAGCCTGGAGAAAAGAAGGCTCAGGGGAGACCTTCTCGCTCTTGACAACTCCCTGACAGGAGGTTGGAGTCAAGTGGGGGTCAGTCTCTTCTCCCAAGTAAAAAGTGATAGTATAAGAGAAAACTATCTCAAGTTGTACCAGGGGAGGTTTAGATTGGGCGTTAGGAAAAACGTCTTCCCTGAAAGGGTTGCTAAGCAGGAACAGGCTGTCCAGGCATCTGGTAGAGTCACAATCCAAGGAGGTATTTAAAAGACATGTAGTTGAGGTGCTGAGGGACAGGGTTTAGTGGTGGGCTTGGCAGTGTCAGGTTAATGGTTGGATTCTATGACCTTAAAGTTCTTTTCTAACTGATTCTGTGACCTAGAAACCACACAGTAAACAAAATGGCACTTTGTTACTGATTGACAAGTCTAGGCTTTATAAACTGTGAGGACTTCATTCTGAAACATACCTAAGTGACTTCATTTGTTAGATGAATGACATAAAAAATAAGACCCACCTGGCTGGTATGTATGTATACGTAGAACTAGTTGAAGCTACTCTCTAGCTGCATGGATTAACACTTCATTTGTTTAACTGTTTATAGGAAAGAATAGGTAGACCAAATCATGTCCAAACAAGCTATCTCCTCCGTATTTTCCTCATCAAATGTGTACATTACATGCAAACTTTCCTCTCAAGTGCCAAAGTGCCTTTGCAAAAGCAAAATATTGACTTCTGGGTTGGAAATCAATGTTTTGTTTGATGCTAGGCTGTCAAGCTTTGGCTGTATGTAGTCGACAAGAGCTCTGGGTGGTTGTTTTTTCATCAGTATGCATCTGATTGAATTGAACACCCTATGAGTAATGCTTTTAAAAAGATCCAAGTCACTGTCAGAAGATGGTATGCAGACTTTTAACCCGTGGTGTTCGTTATTTAACTTATAAAGGGGAATCGCAGACTAATAAAATCAAGGCAGAGTATTACTATTTAGACTTTGACAATTTATGAAGAATCATTGCCTTAAACACAGAGGAAAGTGGAAAAAAGCCCCGACTATCTGGCAGAGTGTAAATGAGTTACTTAAATTTAAATAACATATTTAAGTTCTTAAGTAAGTTACTGGAACATTGGAAAGTAGCCTGTACAGTGTCCATCTAAGTAAATTTTCTTGCAGCCCTGGAGATTCTGGATTTTTTGCTAGGCTTATTGAAAAGGAACACTTTTAATTACTCTGATACTATACACTGGAGGCAATGGTAGCCTTTGAAGGCTCAAGCTGTTGAACAGCTGGCCCTTCTGGTCTAGTCATAAAAGTAAACAAATATATATATATATATAAACCAGTGCATCGTTATAGCTCCTGCCCTCTCAGAAATACCCCAAACATAAACACTGACTGTGGGCCACTCTGGTAAGATGCTGCAGTTACCACATTGCACCCTCAGCCCCTCAGGTTTGGGTTCTCATGTCTAGAAATGCATAATTACAACTCTCTTCATTTTCAGGAGGATGCTCAGGTCACTGTGCTGTGCCATTTTAACATCATTGATGGCTTCCATGAGCTCCCTTCCAGCAACGTGTCTGA
The DNA here is from genome assembly GCA_025331215.1 of Actenoides lindsayi. Taxonomy (NCBI): domain Eukaryota; kingdom Metazoa; phylum Chordata; class Aves; order Coraciiformes; family Alcedinidae; genus Actenoides; species Actenoides lindsayi. The sequence goes on from WTSP01024000.1 coordinate 141,531, forward strand.
GAATAACTCACCTCCACTGCTTTGTAATGGAGGACAGCAACCTAATGTGAGAGAATAAAATTCAGGGGTTGCGTGAAGGACGGTGCATCCATGTTCTGATTTTGAGCTGGTACAAACCACACTTACTGAATGTTTCTAAACACACATGCTTAAAACTGCAATCTACTTTATGAAGAACTAACTGTGTGCCTGCAACTCTTTTCTAAGTAAGAGGTGCACGAAGTCGGTACTGAAAATCACAGAATCGCAGAATGGTAGGGTTGGAAGGGACCTCTGAAGATCATCTAGTCTGACCTGCCCTGCCAAAGCAGGGTCACCCAGAGCAGGTTGCACAGGATAGCACCCAGGCAGGTTTTGAATCTCTCCAGAGAAGGAGACACCACAACCTCTCTGGGCAGCCTGCTCCAGGCTCTGTCATCCTCACAGTAAAGAAGTTTTTCCTTATGTTCAGATGGAACTTCCTGGGTTTCGGTTTGCACCTGTTGCCCCTATTCCTGTTGCTGGGCACCATTGAAAAGAGTCTGACCCCATCCTCTCGAACCCTGCCCTTTAGACATTGAGAAGCACTGATAACATCCCCTCTCAGTCTTCTCCAGGCTAAACAGCCTCAGGTGTCTCAGCCCTTCCTTGGCACAGAGACACTTCAGGCCCCTCAGCATCTCTGTAGACTCCACTGGACTCTCTCTGTATTTCCTCGTCTCTCTTGAATTGTACTCCATAGTACTCCAGATGTGGCCTCAGCAGGGCAGAGGAGAGATTCCCTCAACCTGCTGGTCACACTCAGGATACCATTGGTCTTCATGGCCACAAAAACACACTGCTGGCTCATGGTGAACTTGTCCACCAGGACTCCCATGTCCTTTTCCATGGAGCTGCATTCCAGCAGGTCAACCCCTAACCTGTACTGGTGCAGGGAATTATTCCTCTCCAGGTGCAGGACCCTACACTTGCACCTGTTGAACTTCATTAGGTTCCCCTCTGTTCTATTCACCAGCCTATCCAGGTCTCATGCATAGCAGCACAGCCTTCTGGTGTGTCAATCACTCCCAGTTTTGTATCACCACCAAACTTGCTGAGGTTACACTCTGTCCCTTCATCCAGGTCACTGATGCGTATGTTGGATGAGATTGGAGCCAGTACGGATCCTGGGGGAACAGTCTGGAAATGTGTGCCTTTTTTTAAGCATCAAAAGGTGTATTCAGTTCCCCATGTGTTATATATTGCCATGTATACTGTATAAACCCTAAAACCCATCTGCAGTCAGCCAGGCTATCCCAGTGGCTAGAGATTAGGCAATGTTTATGCCACTTGGATGATTACCCCTCACAAGTCTCCTTTCAGTGGTGTCCAACTTGCACAGGCTCAGAATACGCAGCTGGGTGCCATCCCTCATGCATGAAAGGCCTAGAGAAATGGAAATAACTCTCAGATTTGTTGACTCCCCCCCTGCACATTTAAGAAACACCACTGTTCTTACACCTAAGGTTATCCTTCTTGAAAGAAATCAAGAAATGCGGTGCATTTCTCTGATGTCTGCAGTTTATTGACTCGAGGCACTGAGGAAATCTTTTGTACAGAGAGTTTAACTGGTTTCCCTGCGTACACCGTCTCCTGTGTCTGTTCTGTGGTTCTTTCATACGGTAACATATGGAGACAAATATATAAACAAACAGAAAACCGCACAGTTTAGCCTTGTCCAAACCAGACAGGATTAGCTGATATAGTTACACTGGCAAATTTCTGAATTGTTTGTGTAAAGCAGTTCCTCAAACTGACGTACATCTGCAAAAGGTGCCTTTGGCTGCTGTAACAGCAAATAAACTTAGGATTTTGCCAGCACAGCTCTGTCAAATATTGTTGGCTTTTTTTTTTTTTTTCCCCTGTATACCTATATTGGAAAATCTTTGAAATATAGACCTCATCTTTGCCTGTTTCTCCCTGAAAATAAAGTGAACAGTCTTTATTTTGCTTACGCCCTTCAAAAACCTTATCTAAACAGCGGTGCTGTTGTGACTTAGCTGTACACACAAACAAACAGGACTGACAGATCCCCAGCTCCATCAGCGAAGATGACTATTTATAGCAGCTGAGGAAATAGTCTGGTTTACATAATTCTTACAATGCTGTTAGCAGTGACAATCCAGGGGCTGTCTTTTTTTGCAAATATGAAGCGATAAAACTTCCATGCAGTTTGACTGCATGGCAGGAGCTGGGATGTAATTTTAGTAGTCAGGGTGAAAGATTAATATGCTGAAAAAAAATAATTTACCTGTATTCAATGCTAACTTACAAGCTTTGTATTTGTATTCCAGCCTCTGAGGGGCATGTAATTCCCAGAGCCACCAGGGACTTGCACAGCACAGACTTTGGGATTTGTCCCTTTCTATTTCGTTTGTGTATGTCCCAGGATTGTGAATGAATCAGTCTCTGGAAATGCACATTTCCATTATTTCACAGCAAAGTGCTTATGGAATGTGACATGATGCAGTGTAGCACAACACCAACAAACACTAATGATTTTAATTATTTACTCTAGAGCAAGAAATAGGAAGATTTCATGTTGGCAACAACTGAAATAAACTATTTCAAGTTTTTGCTGGTAAATGAAGATTTTTTTTTAATAAGTTTGGATCAACAGTTGTATGTGCTGCCACCCAGGTGCCCCCAGACAGAGGCACTGCACAGTGCAGAACTAGTTTACCGACTTTTCCTTTGTTCCCCGCTCCTTCCCCCCATCCTCTTTTTTTTGTTGGGTTTTTTTTCTGCCTTTAAAGTTTTAACAAAGCCATTCCTGTTAAATACCTCCAAAGCAGAACATAAACTGGTGTGACAATTCTATCTGACAGCTGCAACTGACATGACGTCTGTCACAGTGATTAATACCTACATCCCCCACCCCATCCACTGCGTGTACAAAAGCTGCCTGATTTCGTTTGGTGAAAACCATGGGTGCAGTTAAGTGTAAAATATCCCTGCACAGGTGGAAAACCTTATTCCCTTTGGCACAGGAATCTGATTTGTGAGAGCTGGGCTCCATGACCTTTCCCTTCAGGTTCTATTTGACATTCTCAGAAGCACGATGGCAGAAGGCTGCACTCCAAATAATTCTGAAACAGACATAAAACTTTTCTATTTTTATTAACACTCGAAGAGGCTACTAAAAGAAAATCAAAACTATGAATCTGTCAAGATACCCCTCAGCAACGCTGCACTTTGTTCACAAAAGTACCACGATAGAAGGGCAATGTTGTTTATCCAGTGTGTGTTTGTCTGTCTATTCATAACACCTCCACCCCTAAATAACTCAGTACTAATTAACACAGTCCCTCTGGCAACGCACTTCTGAAAGGAAATGTTCATGATGAGTCTCATTTACAGCTAGTCTCATTTATCACATTCTATTTTTTTTTTGCTTCTACATTTTATAATATAAATCTCTCTGTAACAAATATTAAAAAACCCCTATAAACACATATACACCTAAATATTAATAGATCATAAAGACATTTACACATCTTCTAATGTTAATTCTTTATTATTCTGAATGTACCTTTGTACATCTCTCTGCTTTGTTACAGATAGAAAGATGTGCACATCCGTATACAGCACTACAGAGACAGAAAAATCACGTTATAGTTAAAAGATTTTGATCTTTTCTTAATTTGTACTTTTAATTTTTTTGTTCCCCTGCCAGGAGGGCTACTGCTTTTACTGGCATCACACATTAAAGTGATGCTTGCTGCCCATCAATTTTCATCTTGGAAAATGGGCTAATTTAAAATGAGTAATACGTAAGTTTCTGGTAGAACAATGACTTTTCTGAAAAAAAAAAAACCAAAACACAAAACCAAAACAAAACAACCTAGGCAAAACCCCCAGTTGTATAGGAATTATTGTTTATTGTCCTAGTGCTTATTGCAGTTTTCTTCAGTAGAGAAGAAACTGAGGAAAAACATTGTACCAGGCTACACAGCAGTTATTGTGAAGTGCATAACATAGAAAAAAGTTTGAAAGGGGCATATCTATTTCTGTAAAACCTACGTCAGAAACACAAGTCTAGAAACTGCCCGTGTGTGAAACCATCACTGCATTACTGGTAGCTCAAATGACACCAACAGAGAGATTTCCAGATGCACAAACATAAGTTAGGTACCATCTTGCATTTACACCCGTGGCGCTGTCCCACTCAGTGACATCTGCAACCTTGAAAAATTCACCCTGAAAATTTTAAAATCAAGTCCTGAATTAATGATATTAGTGCAGAACCCAGAAGCCAGGTGCTTAGATTGTTTAATAATGTACTTTGGAAATTCATAGTCCTAGCACCAACTGAACGCCAATATTAGCTGAAGATTCCCTTAGCACAAGGCTGTTGAAGAGAGCGACAGTGCCCTCAGATAACACTTTGGCATGAAGCGTGTGACTTTAAAGCTCAGTCAGATTATCATGAAAGATGAATTTTCTAAGGTTCTTTTCATTACTTTCTTTAAGTGCTCTTGACATTCCCTGAAGAAGTTTAGGAGAGCTTCCCAGGAAAAATGTCAAAATAAAGTAATAATGTTCTTATAATATTGTTCAGCAAAATGTGAGCACGGCATGATTTAGAAATGAAGAACAGCAGTTTAGGAGGATGTTGCACACATGCAGACACCACCTATATATTATCAAGGGCTTCAGTGTGATCAAAACAATAAACAATAATTTCATATATGCACTGTCAAAGAGTCAGAACAACTGATTGGTGTTGAAAAGGGATTTTATGTGACCTTCAAGTATGCTGACAATACTCTTTTCTACTGTATATGAAACTTTTGTTTCAAACATTGGCAGTTACTGACTGAGCAAAACAATTTATACGGGCTTCATACTAGAAGCATTTGCTGTAAAATTTATACCTCTTCAGAATCTTTTTAAACAGAACCAATCAAGGTCAATATGGAGTGATATTAAAATACTGTCTTGCTTTTTTAGGGACAATCTTTTTAAAACTAGTTTACTACCTTTCACAGGCACCAACTGACACAACTCCGTGAGGGTGACAAATTTTTTTGTTTTAATTAAAGAGATGATCATAAAGATATATTTTATTATCTGTAACTCAAGAACTATGTGTGGTAAAAGGCTGGTTTGTTTTTTTTGTTCCCTTCATAGTCCCAGAGCCTCCCAAACCCACCTCTAGCTGAATGATGTACAGTCTGGAACAGACCCATCATAAACCACAGGCTGTAAATTAAACAGTGGGAAGAATAACTGGCTGGAGGGTTTTAGGAATGCTAACATAACACATGCTATTCAGTCTACTGTGAGGAAACTTCTTTAAAAAAATACATTTCTGAAGTAGAAGTACAATTACTTAAAATTATTTAAATGGATAATGACTGGATATTTTTAGCAATAAGAAATTTCACAGAATATTTTTATGCATAGGACTTTGGATTACTTACTTTTATTCTCAGGGTTCCCAAGGCACTTTACATATTTACCAAATAAATATCCAAATTACAGAAAAGAATCATTTAAGTCATCACTGGCTATCATGCCTGTCAAAGGATGAAGCCTTGACTTGCTGAAGACAACTGGAAAACTCTGAAAGACTTTAGTAAGGCTGAAATTCTACAACTTATCTTCTGAAAAAAAAAAACAAAAAACCTTAATACTTGAGGGGAACTTTAATAGTGGAAACCAAGCAGGACTATCTTTATTTTTCAGTTTTGGTGATCAAACCATGACAGGGACAGATCTGTGTTTGCTGTTATGAATCTAGCAGCCTACCTCCCTCTCTGTCATGGAAAGAAATGTGCAGAAACTCCCACAGAGATACACTGCCCTTGATCTGCAGAAAAACTCCTGTATTGTCAATACTCTCCTTGATCTGCCAGGTAACTCTTGATGTCAGCGGCAGTTTTGTGCATGGTGTGGGCAGTGTATGGCTCCTAAGGAAAGTTTTAGAAGCTGGGGTAGCATTGAGATTAATCAGGATTTGATGCCTCACTGAGGAAGACCAAACGAGCAGGGTTTGCGGATACAGTCAGTGAGGAGCATGCGACTGCAGCCAGAAAAAAAACCCCATCACACTGAAAAATTACAAATGAAGCCAGAGAAGAAGAGCAAGAGTGAGGCAGGGGAAGGTTAGCCTTGAAGAAAGGATCACTGACAGAAGGACCAAATTTTCTTCATCTCTTCAACATTATTTCTTCTGAACTATCAATTGTCTTCTGGATCTGGATCATTGATCTTCTTTCATCAGCTAGATCCAAACTCCCCAAGCCCTGCCAGACTGTCCTTTAAACCAGACCTTACAAGCCATATAAGCCAGGGGGAAGTAGATGCTCAGATTTCTCTGAATCTCTCCCACCAAATCCAGTCTGTTATCTACTGGAAGATTCATGGGCAAAGCACCAGGGTGGTTCCTGAAGTGAACCCAGAGACACAACTCTGATGAGACCTTCTGGGCCAAGAGATGGCCTGACCTCACAGAATAACTCTGAGGAGCAGGAAAGTTACTCTTCATTTCTTTACCTTTATGTAGTAAAGCTGTCAGTTACAAACCCCCAAAGCTTTCTGTGTAACTGCACAGTGTGTAGTGGAGGAGTAAAGTAATATTCTCCCTATCTGGGACATGATGCTTTTAAAATAATCTATCTGGTATGTACTGAGAGCGAGAAACATAAATAACAGTTTTTATTGCATAGCAACTTTCACCCTAAAATCTCCAAGTAATTTACAGCATTAATTAGTTAAGAGCATCTGATAACAGGACTCCATATTACAATGATTATGACTATAATTAAAGGTAATGAAATGATGAAAGGACCTGTGCTCAATTTGTACATTAAAATAGTGAACTCTGAAGTAACAAAACCAAAGCCAAGCACAAATATTTGTGACTGAGCGCACATGAACTTATGTATTTTATTTCTCTGGGCCAATACTGCCTTTAGCTAGGAATATGCGTGTATGAGATCTGATAGATTTAGTAAAAGTTTTGCTGTGGTACAGAGATTAACACCAGAAGAGCAGCAAAAAACTGAGACCAGTAAGGGATGCAGGGTTCTATGGTGGCAATTAAAACCCAATGACTGAGCTTAGATGTTTCAGGCTTTCAAAAGGAAACGGTTTGGATGGCAGTAATGGGAATTCTTCAAGATCTGTTGTCCATTTTGGTTCCATTGTTGATGAACATATATTGGATGAATTCAGGATCATCATCTTTCAAACAGATATATTTGCTAAGTCCAAGCATGCACAGTGAATAAGCTTTTATTCCTATGTAGGAGGCACGATGGGCAATGTGGATCAGCAGTTGCTTAGCCCCTCTATAACTGCCAATTCCAAATACAAAGTGGTGCTGTTTAGGAAGGCTGGCCATGAGACTGATGTCTACAAAGGTCAAGAGGTCTTCATCTGGAGTGAGGAGAGAAAGCACTGATTATGTCTGGAACACGGCTTTCTTGAGGTATTTTTCATGACTCTTAGAAACAAGCTATTTTCAAAACAGCAGAAGTAATGTGTGGCTTTCTGATGTCTGGCTGGTGGCTCCCATGTTTTGGTTGACCTGCGGGCTACTGACAAAAAGAGTGGCCATCAGTGCAATTCACTTTGTCCTTTCTTCCACAAAGGCACCAATTTCTATAAAACCTGTAAGAATTTGGTATCTTTGAGACCTCTGATTGCCAGCAAGCTGCTAAAACTGGCCAACAGCTTAAAAAAATGTCCAGAATGTCAGGTAGGAAGGCAATACAGAGCTTAAAAAAAATGTCCAGAATGTCAGGTAGGAAGGCAATACAGTTATTTAGGCCTTGTTTTCCTAGGAAACAGTTAAAAAATAAGGTGATATCATTAATACAGACTGTTATATGAATTTTGAAATGTTTAACAAACTTGCCAAAATGATTGATGTTCTTCAGTTACTACATATGCAGACAGTGTATGGTCTTCTTTAGGTAAAATGGGGAGAAAAAGAAAGCTTCTGTCTTGGAGGAAGTTCCTTTTTTTTAGGAATCAGTACAAAAGCTCCAGTGAAGGCACACATCACCTAAATGTCTTTCGGTTCAGAAAGAACCTTCTTCTTTCTCTCTCTAAAAGACTTAGGATCTCCACGAGATCATCCACAGAAGACAGCATACAACTTATGATGAGGGACTTCTCCAGACAAATCACCTCCTGATAATCATGAAAAATGTCAAAATTGTGGATGAAAGACTGGGAGTCATCTAAACTGCAGGGAGAGAATGTATTCTCTATATGCATACTACAATCACCAAAGTTTGCAGTCACTCTAAACTTCCCTCTGGAGTCCAGTGGGAATCAACCAATTCTGAGAATTTACAGTAATTAAAAGATTATATCACACCACTGATGTCTGATAATTAGCCATTCAGAACTGAAGGCTGGCAGATTAATAACACTTCTATCCAAATAAATCAAGACACTTTGATTCATCCTCTCCAGAAGCTGTCTCTGGCTGTTGCTACAGGCATCCTTCATTAGAGACCACTGTCTCTAGCAAATCAAGCAAGGATCCACGCAGAAGCATCAATAGTATCTCTCTTAGATGACTTGGAGTTACTGATATATATTCTGCTGACTCCAACAGGATTTATTATATACAAAGCAGGCCAAATGAAGAGGTCTGGAAGCAGCTTATCTGCAGGTGAAGGCAACTGAGCTGTTAGATCTGCATGAGCTGTGGAAGGCTACCTGGAAATTCAGCATCGAGCACAAAGAAAAGAACAGGGTAGTTTTCTAAAGGAAAATTAGCAAAGGCTCCAGCTCACTAGTGATCTGAACAACCTTTCATAAGCTTTCGTAGGCTGTACATGTCTGACAGAGAAACACACAGTGCTCTAAGCTGTGGTATGCAAGTGCACCGCCTGCCCGATCTGTCTGAGGCCAAAAACACTCACCTGGGCAAAAGAGATGGCTACTGAAGGGGTCAGTGCTGTGGCAGCTGGAATATAGCGTTTGATGATGGGACATAATACTGGGCTACTATCTACCGCTCTGCTCTCAGTACCAGAAGCAATTGTTTTTTAGTTCTGAGCCAGGGTCAGAGTTGCACCACCGTGATTCCTCACAGCTCTGACAAAATACAGCTTGAGCCACAGGGACCTTTGATCAGCAGCAAGAAGGAGAATCGTGACTCTTTATATGGAAAAATCCCAGGGGGTCATTTTCCTTTTTTTTTTCTTTTTTTTTTTTTTTTGTAGCTGTCAAGGCTTCTCTATATGTGTACATACCATGTTCTTACATTTTTCCTTAGACATTTGATCCTGGTCTTTCTGAAAACCTGCCCACATATTGCTCTGATACAATTTAAAGAGACAATACTCAAGGCCAGACAAGTTAAGACTGGAAAGAGGACTCCAGCAAGATGTAAAGGGGGATGAAAAGAAAGTGGGTGGAGTACTCCAAAAGTACCAGGCATCCAGAGCAAAGTATTCTGAACTAACAAAAGTATGTAAAATGATCAGACAAAATCTATGCAAAACTGTGTTAAGATATTATTGGTCAAACATCTGCTTCTACATCAACATCCAGAAAAGACGCATCTTAGAAGCATTCCAAAAAGAACTGTGGGGTTTGGTGTTTAGGTTTTTTTTAGTTTCAGATACTAATTTTTGCTATGCCTACTCCCACTAGCTCAAGTTTCTGAAACAAATAACCTGACTAGTGGAGAAACTGAAACACATGGAGTAATCATGTTCTCATCTTTTGGCTAGTACCATTTCCTCTTTCTAATTTATGATACTAAAGTTGTCAAGAAAATAATATTTTCTTGGCAAATCAGGATGAATGCAAAGGAGCAATCAACAACATATATAGCACACAAATCTTTGCACCTAGTCTCCCAGGGACTGGAAGCAAATTCAGGTTTGGATAGAATATCCCCAAGGATTTACACTTATAAAGATATATATAATCTCAGTAAAAACATGAAGTGTGAAGTAAGCACTTCATCAAAGGCTTATTTTGGTTTTCAAAAAATAACAAAATTAAAACTCCTGCTGCCCACATGAGTCTATGTGTCTGGATCTTTCTTGATAGATGAAATTATTCATGTCATATTAGAGTCTGTCAGTATGTTTAACCAGAAAAAAAGACATATCATTCCTACAGGAGATCTAAACATCTTCATTATAAAAGCTGTGAGGGAGTCACAATACATTAGGAAGAACAAATGTAGTCTGCAGTGGTTTTTCAGTTTTTTCTACACCGTTGACTTACCAGAGGAAAGTACTACTAATTACACCTACTTGCATTGATTATTTTTTTCCTTCAGAATGGATTACCTTGTCTTCCCCTGAATCCAATGATTTAAATTACAATGCAACCACAATGTGATGGAGGTTGGAAGCTACCCTTGAAAGAGACATAAAACATGACATTAAAATAATTCTCTTTCCCTATTAACTGCTCCTCCAAAACAGGCTGACTAAGTTTCAAGTGATATGATTTAGCAAACACTACAGTGACATAATATACCACCCATTATGGGAAATGCCAGATATATTTCTTGTGGCTAGATAAGGTTCAATGATCCAGATCTGGATCAGATACCATCCTGTTTACACCAATGTAAATCCAAACTAAATTCCACTGAAGCCAAGGTATTAGTTAGATCAGAATCTAGTTCATTAAATCATAAATGATTACATTCTTAGGCATACTTGTCTTATCTCTCTTCTCCTTTTCCCCCTTATAGACTCCAGTTTTGCCGCCAGGACCACGAGGATCATCTAAATCAAACTCATATGCTATGGGTCATAGAATATCTCCCAATCATTTCTACATCAAACCCAGTCATTTGCAGTTGTGGTAGAAAAGATCAAACATTTCTACTGATTTTTATTGTTTGCTTTTCATTTGTGCTATCCCTGCAAGAACTCAGTAATTGAGACAATTGCCGTGGTAACGTATTACGCCCAAACCTGATCATAATTAAATCAGAGGCAAAATTTCTATCAGGTTCTCCTTAACAGTCAACCTCTCCTTCTCCTCATGCAAGATCGTATCTTACCCGCCAGCCTGGGACTTTTGTCTAACGTGGTTGTTTTGAGGTCAAGCTGAGATGGATTTTAAAGAAAATTTCCTGACTATTAGATTATCTCCTTCATCATTTACAGGCTATTACAGTAATTACAACAATTTTTTTTTTTCTTTCTATCCCTCTTCTCTTCATACGCTCTCTCTAGATACTCACAGACCATTCTGTGCCTCCCTTTGGCAGTCAATTTTGCCATTTTGCAATCAATGACTAAATTCTTCTTCATTCCTAGCTCCATATTCACACATACAGTTAAGAGTACTTTCCCATGCAATAGCTACTAAATGCATTAAAATCTGAAAACTTTAAATCTTCTCATTAAGTTACAATGCAGGTGCGCACACAGTCAAAAATCTCATGAAAAACAAGGACACTACAAGGAATAGTCCAATCTGTATTGTAAGCAACTGATTCAGTGTGTCCTCATGTTGTAACCTGACACAAACCAGGCAGTGTCAGAGGCATCAACACATAGAAGGAATTGGGGGGTGGAGAGGAGGGGTGTCATTAGGAGGAGGGGAAGGACACTACAAAAGTTTATCTGGATGTTGTATACAACATATATAAAAGGATGAGAAAGAGATCTGATAGTCAATACATAGCACAGGAATCAATATATGACAAGGAAACAAATGACTGTAACTCTGAGATGCCAAAGTATGCTGAATCCTGTGTACCATTTGGCAAGTGTATACACTGACCTCAGGCTGGTGTAGAGCTAATGCCATTGCCTGGATAAACACACATTGAAGCACTTATTCTTTCAATGTTACCATAGAATGTGTTTTTACATTTGTTCTTACTTCTCTTTCTCCTACTCCATTAAATTTGCAATAAATAAAATAACTTCTCCAAATTGAGTATGTTTTGCCTCTGACGGTAATCGATGAGTGATCTCCCTGTCCTTATCTCAACCCATGAGATTTTCATTGTATTTTCTTCCCCAGCTACTCAAGGACAGAGAGTGATAGGGTGGTTTGGTGGGCACTCGAAAGCCCGTCAAGGTCAGTCCACCACACCATCAAACCCATGCCTTTCCAATCGAGTGACAAGGATGTGTGGGACCATGTCAAAGGACAGGTCAGAATAGATGACATCAGTTGCTCTTCCCTTATCCAGTGATGCAGTCACTCCAATGTAGAAGGCCACCAAACTGGTGAGGTATGTTTTGCCTTTTGTGAAGCCATGCTGCCTGTCTCTTGTCATCACATGCCTACACATAGATTCCAGGAGTACCCATTCCATGACCTTACACAGAATTATCTGACTGGTCAATAGTTCCTAGGGTCCTCCTTTTTACCTTTATTAAAAGTGGGTGTGATATTTCCCTTCTTCTAGTCACTGCAGACTGCCTGACTGCCATGACTTTTCAAATATGATGGAGATCAGCTTAGCAACTACATCTGCAAGTTTCCTGCTATGCATAAGTCATTATCATATGAATAATAATGCTCAATATTATCCTATAGGATGAAGAAAAACATAAGAAATTCCAGGCCCTGAATGCCAAGGGGAAGCCTTGACCTTATAACACAAGTGCTATTTGCCTTGACTGACCCTGTATGTATTTTTTGCTTTCTTTTCCATATCTTTCTATTTTCTGTAGCCCCCACTAGCTTAGACATTATATAATCAGTGATTTGAAAGCCATGAGAATTAAAGACTCCTGGAATCTCTTTCCCTGCAGATTATTTTCCTCATCTGCATGATCTTAGTGACATATGTAAAACTCATGGCCTAGATTTTAATGACGGTGACCTTTGGGAGTTACAGTTGAGTCAACGCCTTTTTAAACATGAGCCTGCTACTGTATTATATCGTTGCAGCTGTAGCCAAGTGAGAGGGTGACAAATGTAATTACCAGCTCTTTCCGTGAAGGCTCTTAGTCTAAGAAAATGTAAGATGTTAACAAAATGAGTGCACGCGTCATGTGCCACGACCTTGTATCACTGACACAAGTGGAAGTATTTTATTTTTCACCAAAGTCAGATGCATTTGGTGTAGAACACAGAAGAATGCAATACATAGTAAAGAAAATTAAAATAAGTTGCACTATCCACTATTCTGTATGTTTGTGTTCTTTTGGAACTGGAAATACTTTAATAGATTTGCTTTAAATTGCTATTTTTGAATACTCGCAACAGGTTTTAAGTAGAAAGTAACACCTTATTTATAGTTTTGCATTAAGCATGCCCAGTTTACAAGTTGAACTTTACAAACCAGATGACATAACCCGGACAGTGAGAGCTAAACTGGCTTCTTTGAACCTTAGATACTATCACCAATAAAACATCTGAAACAAAACTGATGTATTTCATCAATTTATTGATTTCACTGGGTCTACCTAAGTGTCTGTGATTGGAATTTGGGTAATTTTTCTACTGAGGCAGCCCAACACAGTCTGCAGAAGCCTCAAGATACCATCCCCTCCTCCTTGATCTTCTCCTTCATGTTTTCTTCCACCAGCTGGTGGTGGCCCTGAGGCACCTACCTTGGCAGCATTGAAGCTGCTCTTAGAATCTCAAAATCCTACTCCTGTCTCTGTGGGAGTTACCTGTTTGCACAGGAATAACAGAAGAAAATTAAGATTTCCATCTAAACTAAGACAAAGTGTTTGAGAATGTATCAATGTTCGAAAGGTTTCAGTAATGAGGACAGCTACATATATCAGCAATTTCAGAATGTAGAAAATTATCTCTATGGTGCTAAATACTTTAATCAACTTTTCATCCAGAAATCCAAGTCTCTAACAACAGTGACAGAATTATTTTTAGCATCCAGTGAAAGACATTTTAAAAGGTAGGCCCTTGAGCAATAGTGTTTCTTAAAAAAACTAGTACAGCACGCACGCACGGAGGAAACTGCAGCTGAAAAGGAATTTGACAAGTGCTGCTGCAAAGTATTTCTCAGAGATGTTAAATGTTTCTGTTCCTGCAGTGTCTGGATTTTACTTCAACATCCTCTTGCTATTCATTGTCAGTGCACAGACTAATTGTACGTTACTGCAGCAATTTTGACTGTGGAGCTATTTCACATACTGCACCATATTTTATAGTAACTTGCATAGTTATTACCGGGTCTGACCAGAGGAGATCTTGATGGTATAATGAATTCTGTATGAAAGAGAATCTGATCTGTGGTACGCGTAACATTAGTGGAGAATAAATCTGTTAACTTCAGCAGACTCGCGCTGCTATAATTCTGATGTGAGTTAGATCCACACTGTGTATTCATAAAACCACTCACCGCCGGAGAAAATCAGACCTGCTCATTACGTGTCGCAGCACCTACACCAGTAGCAATGCTATCTCCTGCACTGTCCCCTGGGAAGATAAACGCAATCATGTCAAGTGCTCGGATACTGTTTTGCTGATAGGGGCCCCAGAAGTACCTATGTAGCAAGCAAGAGGCTCAGCCACACTGGTGACACTGGGCTATACATGCTCGGTATCTCACATGCATAGCGGTTACAGTTAATCACAGTCCCTCATGCTGTAAAGACTATGTCAGTGCAATGCTCTTAAGTGAGCTCCAGTTTCCCCTTGCTTGCAAAGCATTAAGGTTCGCAGGTGGGACTTCCTCAAGGACTACTGCAAGTCACAAAAAAATCAAAGCTGAGGTCCTACAGAACTTCTACCTAAATTTTAAGTAAAAGTTCGGATTACTAATCGAAAAGCCAAGGAACGGTCATGGTGGTGTTAATATAGTCAAATGATTATGCCAGTATAAGCCACTTACAGACTAGCTCTCTAGTCTCACTCAATGCTCTAGGTTCCTTCTACAGGTGGTAGAGAGACCCAAACGTTATTAGATGTTTTTTCTAAAATGACATGAACAACTTTGTGCTTCCAACCCATAAACTTGGTGTCTACGAGATTTTGCTTGGACAAGGGAATAAACAGTCTTCTTGTGTACAGATGACTGAAATGTTTTTTCAGTGAGGATGCAAAGAAGGTAGATTTGTTAAACATGGCAAACCTGGGCAGGTACCCTGAAGCCATTCACAAGGAGAGGAGAGCTTGCAGAGGAAGGTATCATTGCAACTGGTGTTACCGACAGACTGGAAGTCTTACAGGGAACAAGGTAAAGGACAAGGATCTGAGTGACACTTTGGGACTTTAAAATCAAGCAAAGGAAAGACAATAGGAGTTAATGAAGAACTGGTGATAAACAGAATAATAATAGAATAATAACAAAAGTGTCATGGTTGGAAAAGACTTCTACAATCACTGCATCCAACCACCAACAGCTCACCATCCTATTAGATCCACTCTAAGCAGGCAAAAGGGAATTCTTTGTGGATTGAGGAGCCCAAACCAATGCAGGATAGAAGAAAGCAGAAAAGGAAAATAAGAACCCGAATAAAGCAACGCAGCATAGACTGGAAAACCCAGATGGTGTACTTGGTCACAGGCACTGAAGAGTTCATGAAAGCTGTGAACGTGTAACTGCAGGCAACCATCAGCTCTGACATCTGCATTGCCAGATTCCCACACTTTTGGAAGAGAAATAACTTATTTTGAAGGGAACACTTCGAATAATAGTATAGATATTGCTGTAAATCTTATTCCTCAGCTGTATTTTATCAATTTTACCTCATGTACCATCTTTCTGTCATATGTCAGACACGACATTCCTCTGTCCTTTACCTGCTACTGATCACTCCTAAATTCAGTATTTCATAGTCCTCTAATTCTGCTGTCTTTTAACCCATCTATAAATGTCCAGTTCTACAGGCTAGTGCTCATATTTCTGCAATTGTCCCCAGCAGTGCTCAATGCCAATGCAAGGTTGAATAGAGTGAAACAGCCTCCCTGTATAGTGTATCTTGAGCAGGCTTTCAGTACTCCGTAGCCATCAAACTAAATCACCATTCTTATTTCATATTTTTGGTGTAGGTAACTCTCTTAATACTTCAAGAATCACTAGAACAAGAAGAGTGCCATCAAGACATTTTTTGTGTGCGCCTGACCAGTTTCCTTCTGAGGGAAGAAAATATTTTATTTATTGAAGCTCAGTGGCACAAAAATCCCAATCTCAGACACAACCTGAGTTTAATTATGTGACATGAGTCTCTCACAGGCTGGGTCTCCTGTACTGAAATACAGGACAAGTCAGCTCCATTCCTGTTGAAGTTTTTGAGAAACAGGGGTGTTGATCAGTTCTGAAAATCAGGTTTTTCTATGTCAAAAAATCTTGATTGAACAGGACTTGAGTTCAAATAGAAAACAGGAAAAAAAATATAAATTATGCTTATGAGGCATTTTTAATAGTACTTCCTGACCTGAAATACTGTTTTCATACTCCTCATTCACTGCTTATTCCATATGTACATAGTAAATATAGATAAGCAATCCCGAAATGTGTTCTAGCTGGTCATATTTGACAGATGGCTGAAATGTTTTTTCAGCGAGGCTGTGAAGAAGGTGGGTTTGTAAACCTGGCAAGCATGAACACCATTTTGACCAAACTGCGAGTCAGCAGTGCGTGCAGGTGGCCAAGAAGGCCAATGGCATTCTGGCTTGTATCAGAAACACTGTGGACATTAGGAATAGGGAGGCGGTTGTCCCCCTGTACTTGGCACTGGTAAGGCCATACCTTGAATATTGCATTCAGTTCTGGGCCCCTCACTATAAGAAGGACATAGAAGTGCTGGAGCATGTCCAGAAAAGGGCAACGAGGCTGGTGAAGGGCCTGGAGAACAAGTCTTCTGAGGAGCATCTGAGGGAGCTGAAGTTGTTTAGTCTGGAGAAGAGGAGGCTGAGGAGAGACCTTATTGCTCTCTACAACTACCTGAAAGGAGGTTGGAGCGCGGAGAGGGGCAGACTCTTCTCCCTGCTGACGTGTGACAGGACTAGATGGAATGGATGCAAGCTATGCATGGGGAGATTTAGGGTGGATATTAGGAAGCATTTCTTCACTGGAAAGGTTATCAAACATTGGAACAGTTTGCCCAGGGCAGTGGTGGAGTGACCATCCCTGGAGGCATTTAAATGGTGTGTGGACCTGATGCTCAAGTAGATGGTTTAATGGTGAGCTTGCAGTATTTGGTCAAAGGTTGGACTAGATGATCTTGAAGGTCTCTTCCAACCAAAGACATTCTGTGATTCTGTGATATGCTGAACACTGTTCCTTCTTAAGTGCTCCCTTATTCCCACAAAAAAAAAAATAAAAAGGCTCCAGGCTAGATGTTCTAAACGGACTTGGATGACAAAACATTGTCTTTTCTCCTTGCTTCTACTACAAGCAGCAGCAGTGGTTCAAACTAACCTGTGTATCTTGTTCCAGAAACGTCCTCCTCATCCTGGCCCAGAACTCTCCAAAGGTGACAAGTACAGGACTGACATCCTCTGGTGAGTACAACCCTCATAAAAGGCTTCACATCAGAAAGACTTATGATCTGGCCTGAGTATAAGGGAATTGGATGAAGTATTATGGTCTATGTACTGTGGGGCATAAGCTTTGTCCATGCTCCAGACCGAGCTTCCCAAGTTATCAGTCACTTGAGAGAAAGCAGACCCACACTCCCAGGGGAACAGCTGTTCAGTCCTTGGGTCCTTTGCTAAGAATGTCTCTTGGTTAACCTTATCCCCAACCATAATGTCAGTCTGACATACTACTTACCCTTCTCCAAGTGTTTCCAATGTGTCCTCAGAGATTTCTCTCTACCTCAAACAGACTTTCACCTTGTTTGGGTTGTTAAACCTGTTGTAACTGCTATGAGGTACTCAGAAAGGTGACTGATAAATTCCAGGAGTCTCCAGTGGCAGAACAGTGGCTATAATTAACCATAACTTGTTTTTTCTCCTCCCTCTTGCTCTCACTCAGAGTACAGGCAACAATGCACACCATAATTGGGTGGCCATCCAGATGAAACTCTTATCTTTGCTGAAACCAAAAATGAAAAACAATAGCAGGAAACAAGTAGATAAAGTTTCAGGTAAAATAAAAAAAAAATCATTATACTGATGATTTCCCCAAAATAATTATTTTCTGCTCCCCAAGGAACAGCTGTTTTCAGGCTAGATTAGCATCACTCTGCTGCTGACCCTTCAGAGTAAAGTTTCAGAGCAGCAGCTTCTCAAGTTCCACATGATTTATCATCTGTATTTTTGTTGTTGTTGCCATTTTTCTTGAGTGCAAAATAACACTGAGCAAACAAGGGATCTTCCACCTGATTCTCCAGGCATTCTTGTCACACAGAAAAGCATCAAAGAGAGACAATGAATCTTAATGTGGGGAATTTGAGACTATGGGCCATGTTCTTTGTTGCTGTTATGTCTCCAAGGACCATCAGCAGAGGATAATGTCCCAAATATTTGGGGAGAGAGATCAACTGATCCTATCTCTCCTGCTCATCTGGCAGGAGTAGGCTCCAAGCCACTGTCAAGCAATATTATTGTATGAAATAAAGCCCCAGTGTAGACTCTACTCCATGACACTAGTTTGGAAGTTTGCTCCACACAAGAGCACCACCATCAATCACAAGAAGAGTGTATCACTGTCATAGAGAACTTGTTATAAGATTGTAAAGCAATCACAAGAATGTCTTCATTTTCTATATAGCTAAGCACAGACAGTAAGGAATGCAGTAGATTATCTGAGGCTGCTGCAGTGCCAGATAGGGAAGACGGGGGGATTTATACCCACATTAGGGGTTTCTGCCCCACTTTACATGGTTTTCCTTACAATTGGAGAATGCAGGGGGCACCTCTTCCCAACTCATGTAAGGTGACTGACCTGTCTCTCACTTCAATGCTTCATGATAATCCTCTGATCGTGACACGCTTAACAGTGACTTTGTCCCTGTATCTGTCCAACTCCATTATCGCGGACTGTGCTGATACATTCTCATGTCAGTGGGCTCCATCTGGATTAGATCTGGGTCCTCAGCCCCAGACAGCAAGGACCTTCGCCTGCAGTGGTTCTTTCCTTGTTGAGTATCCTTCATAATCTTTTTACCAGTAGTGTCTTGAGATCTTTTTCAGCTTTTCATCTCCTGCTCTCCTCCTAGGTTTCTGCTTCTTGGCCCAGTTTTACAAGCTGCCACCACCAAGGGTGTTTATTTTGGTGTTCATTGTTATGCCTATTGCATCAGTGCCACTGGGAGCTAAGCACTATTAAGAATGCATATTGGTTGTATTTGGTGAGTGATGTCCACTCTGTTTTCCTGGCTGCCCTTCTCCCTAAGTTTGGTTGCTCTGCAAGGCAGAGGTGTCTGCAATGTTTCATTAGGAAGACTATGGACGTCAAATTGAAGAAGTAACACTGTAACCAGTGGTGATGTCTGGCTCTGAATGTGAATTGCTAGTATTGCAGGAAATCATTTCCAATCAGCCTTTCCTCTGTGCTCTTTCTTATCTTCATTAGCTCCAGCAAAAAAACTTGAGCAACACATCACACAGCATCATAAGCCCTTCCGATAGGGGGACACATTAACAGGCAAGGGTAGAAGAAAAACTCAGTCCCTGGGACTAGCTTGGCTGTTGTTGATCTGAGAGATGGGAACAACGCATTAAAAAGCCTCTCCATTTCCATTCCACACCCTTGAAATGTGGCTTACACTTCCCTTCACTTCTGTATCTTGTTCAAGAGATCCATATTCTCCTTGGAAAGTGCCAGCTCTCCCAGGGGCAAGACTGCAAAATGCAATGTGTGTAATGTAGTATGGGGAGAGCACTAAAGACTCTTCAAGTGATGTTGGGGCTGTGAGCTTTGTTCTTTTCTTAATGTAATGCCACTAAAAGCAATGGGCCTGTGCCCATCAGGGAATAGTGCCCCAGAAACTTAGGTAAGAGCAGAAAGCAAGTCGTTAACTAGTACACAGAGCGAGAAGAGGAAGACAAGGCCAAAACTACACCCACAGGAGAAAAAAAGTAGAACAAAGTGTCAAATACAGAAGGGTGAAGTTAGACCCTGCCCAGCTGCCACCAGAGAAGCAGGAAAGCAGAACCGCTGTTGGGTTACATATCATACAGAGGGAAGGAGAGATTGTGATGAGCACATCGAGAAACCTGGCAGAGTCCCACAAAGCTCCGTGCACCCAGCGTCACCGACCCAGAGCATCAGCCAGCAGAGGGCAATACCAGTCCATCTACACACCGCTTCACTCACAAAAGCTATCAGGGGTGGCCCTGCCTGCCTGCCCCTGTTCACACACTGTCTGAAAACTGAAGGATATTTCCCATCTGCGGACTTGCGGCATTCTAGTCCCGATTGTGCTCTTAATTTCACTGATACAGCCCTAAACAGCTTTATGTACCATGGTGGAGGAAACCAGGACCTGTAAGGCACCTGTCTGACCCATTCTATACAGACACCTTTTTTTCTTATCAGGCTTGCAGCCCGTGCAATTGGCTTTCCTGAATCACTTGCTATGCACAATGGTCTGAGTTATTATCCACTGGCTTTCAGCTCGGAGGCAGGTAAATGATAAGCAGTTTTGTGCTGCATGATTTCTCTGTATTTTTAGAGTACGCCTGGTTAAGCCTTTGGCACTGGACTGTGCAGCTTGACATCATTAACGCCTTTAAAAAGATGCCAGGCAGAACTGTAGCCTCGGCTAACTGGGTGCAGGACAAAGGTGGGTGCTAACTTACCCACCTAGGAGCAACTTGTCCTGGGTCATTCTTTCAAGCTATTGCCTCTCCCATCACTTGTTTCCAAAAATTAAACAATGAAGTTTAGAACTGTTGTAGGAGTTTTCACTCATTAAATGGTAATAAAATATTGCCTGCCTATAACTGTAAACTTCAGGTCATGGCAATACAGACTGGTTTATGTAGTGACAGGAGCAGAGCACAGCTAAGAGAGATGAGGGCAGGAGGGCTGGTGTGCAGGGAGAGCACATGGAGAGCAGCAGAGTGCCAGAGCTTGCTGGGCTCCCAGAAAGGGTTGGGACTAAAGTGCCAATGAGGTGGCAATTCAGTCAGGTGCTCAGACAGAGCAGGGCTGTGATGGGTGGGTGGTTGCAGGAATTTCAGTATGGGTTGGATGAATTTGCATAGCCTTCATAGAAGCTATGCATTACTGTGAAGAGACTAGCTCCATCTTTACAACCTCTTCCTAGACCCCACAAGGGGGCTGTGGCTAGGTCTCCTTGAAGCCTTCACTTCTCCAGACTGAGCAGGCCCAGCTTCCTCATCTGCTCCTCACAGAGCAAGAGCCCCAGTCTCTAACCATTCTGGAGGCCCTCCCCTGAATTCTTTCCAGTTTATCAATGTCTGGGCCCAAAACTGGGTACAGCATTTCAGGTGTGGCTTCCTGAGTGCTGTCAGTTCCCTTGACCTTGTTGGCTGTGCTGCTGTTGATACAGATCAGGAGGCTGGTGACCATTCCTGTTAGCAGGGTTGCTGGTGGTTCATGATCAGCTCATTGCTCACCAATGACCCCCCCACCCCAAGTCTTTTCATCAGAGCTGCCTCCTAGGCAGGTTGTCCCAGCCTGGGTTGCTGGATTGCTCTTCCTTCCCAGCTGCAGCACTTGGCACTTGTTCTTGAATTTCATAAGGTTTCTATTAGCCCATGCCCTCAGCCTGTCTAGGTCCTGCTGGATGGCCATACTCCCTGTCATTGTACTGACCTGCCCAGCTGTCATCACCAGCTTTGTGTCACCTGTGAACATGATGAATATGTACCTTGTCACCTCCTCCATGTCACTGATAAAGATGTTACACAGGTCAGTGCTAGGAAGGACCCCTGCATTACTCCACTTGCTTCTGGCCCTCAGGTGATAAAATCCATTAACCGCTTCATTGCACCAGCTTCTCAGTAGAAGCTGGCACACAGGAACAAAGATTTCCTACTCCCAGGTATCTGGTGAGGATGAGGAATAAGCCCCTTACTGGTTTCCTTCCATCCATTTCCTTACCTTTCTCCCTGGTCTCTTCTGTACAATAAAGAGAAAGAGACAAGGCTGAAGGAACATAATAGTCCCTTAGTAAAGCCTGGGCATTTTTTTGGTTGGTTTTTTTGTCATTGTTTTGTTTTTTTCTTTGTTTTTTTTGTTTGTTTGTTGAGGTTTGGTTGGTTGGTTTGGTTTTTGTTTTTTTTTTTTTTCTGTAGAATAGCCTGGAGAAGATAACATTTATGAATCCTTCACCCATAGCAAATACAGATTTTTCGTATAACTGAAGCATTTCAGCTAGTTGGTTTGGGTTTGGGGTTTTTTTGAGTTACTGACACATTTACAAGCCAGTTAACCTCAACCTAGTTCAGATATCTCAGTTCTAAAATGGGCTAAGTCCCCTTTCCTACATCACAATGCACATGGAAGATGGACACAAAGGTTTACAGCCTTTGGGGTAGGGCTTCAGTATTTGCTTGTCATCTTGATCCCACCTCCTGAACTACACAGTGGGGATGGGGACAGGAATGAAAGTAGCTACAAAGACTCCACAGTACTGCCACCCTGGCAGCCAGCAAGCCACTGCTTCCTCATTTGCCATCAATCAGGGAGAACCAGAAAATTTGGCATGGCAGCTCTGCCCCAAAAAGAGGGATTCAGCCACACAATTCTTACCTCATCTTACTACGTGCACAGCCCAGCGCCTTTCTGTTCTAGTCAAAATCAAGCAGAGATGTGACACAGGCTGCAATATTTTTCCTTTTAAATAACCAAATGCTCTAGCTCCTGTGCCTTTAGCTTTGTATCAGCTTGTAAAGCGAACTGAACTGAGTGCTGGAATCAGCAGTAAAATCCCATCTGATTTTTTTTTTTTTCCACAGGAACAGCTGGGTTAAAAATCTTTGACTAACAAATTTTCACTGCCATACTAATCACTTTCCTTAATCAAATCAACGAACCATCCAATTTAAATCTGTTTCTCATGAAACAAACATTTCACAAAGGTTCAGGTGCAATAAATAACCACCAAACTCGAGACACCAAGCTGAAAGGGGCCCCCAGCTCATGGTTTCTGCCTTCCTTGACAGCCAGAGATGTGAAGGGAGCAGTCATCCAGCTCTGGGTAAGGGCTGTGACTGCTCCTCACTGGGTTGAGAAGGACATACAAACAAGCAGGCCTCTGATGTACTTTGTTGTCTGAGGAAAGTAGGTGTAGCACTGTGGCAGAAGGACTTTTACAGGCACCAGCTGAAAATTAAACATCCTGTTGTTATTTTAAGGGACATTTAAAATTAAGGTTGTATGCCTCATGCTTAACTGGAATGAGCAGAGATGGTGGATTGTTTCTATTGCTCAAGATAAACTTACCCTCTCTGCAGGGAAACCACAACAAAATTAAGTTATACCATGCATAGGCAGACATTCCTACAGCAAGGTGATTGATTCCCTGTCAGAGAAGAAAGCTCCAATGCATGAAACCGCTTTAATAAACAAACACCCCTGCTATGCTGGAAAGCAGAAGCACAATGATGCTGTGTTAATGGGTTCACTGTGTGGGGACAGTGACACAGATTTGTGCCTCTGCTCCCTCCCTTCCAAATAACCCTATGGAAAGCACTAAGTATCACTGAAATAACCTGAGATTTCCCACGCTTTCTGCCAGCCTGCAGCACCTCAGAGGGACATGGTGCAATAATCATCTCTGTGAGGGCAGTAGCACATACAGAGCAAGGAGGAATTTCTCACAACAGTTCCTCTCCCCATGCTTGAAGTGTCCTGTGGTTTACAGGCTTCCAGACTACTCATATGAAAGCGCACAACCTTATTACTTGAAGAGCCACTCCATAATGGAAAAGTACAAAGAGAAGTGACGAAATGATTAAGGCAGTGTCACTAAAACAAGAACTGACCTCCAAGGAGGAATGCTACTTGAGAGTAGCATAGAGAACAGGTAATGTTGGGCTTTTTTAAAAAAACCTTAATAGATAAATAAATAAACGCTGTCATTATGAACTGACACTTCTGGTCCTTGAAAGCTGTCTGCTGTTTGATGGAGCAGTGTGGCAGCCTTCTGAGCTGTGATGCTTATTCCCCTATTAAAGTCATTTTGGAACCAAGTTGACTGAGATATATTAGTGGAGCATCTCATGTCTGCATTCCTTTAGCTGCACCTTTGAGAATTGAGTTTCCTTGAAGAAGCCTCTGAAGACACCCATTTAGGATCATCTGGGTGATTCCCAAAGAGACACAAATAACAAAACTTCTTGAATCTCAGCAGATTTCTTAGCAAGAGTTTGCTGTCAAGACTGAAGCATAAAGAATTCCCCCAGCCTTGGTTAAAGGAAAAGAGACATCTAAATACTGGTACTGTGCTGACATACACATTGTAACTAGGGTCTACGTGCTCTTTCTGGAAAGCATCACACATTCCCATCCTTGACTTCAAGATACAGCCTCACTGAGCAGCCAAGTGCTGCTAACCCCTCCTTAAATGCCATGACATGGACAATTCCCAAAGTCCTTGCAACTAATGTTTCATGCATGCCAGGAGGCAAGTAATTGATTCAGGTAAATATGACATTAACCAAAGAATTAGTTACAGGACATTAAACTTGCTGATATGCTGTTATCAAACACACAAGGCAAACAATCTTCTGGTTATGATGAACACCTATGAGAAGCCTGCCAACTGAATAAGGGGTTTCCCTGTGAATCTTTGGATGTTGCTTGGTTCCTTAAAGCTTCCTAATGGTTTGTTCAGGTAACCCTGATTGACAAGCCTGACTTTACAAACTTTTCCTGGATTATTACAAAGCAACACATCAGTAGGATGTAGCAGTAGCACAGATCTTCCAATTTCTTTACGTAAACCTAAGCAAAGGTTTCCCACTTGGCACAAACATTGCTCAAGTTATGCAGGAGCACTAGTGTGTGAGAGTTTAATCAGATGAAAAAGGGACAAGGACTTGGGTCTCTGTAGGAGCAGTACTGAGACTAACAAGGTGGCAAGAGGTAGGCTGCTCCCTGAAAATAACATGAAAGAGCTATTCTCAGCAAGAAATACATGCAAATCCTCAAGTGAAAGCATAATCCAAGGGCATGATAAAGGCAACTATATATGGATGTCTCACACTCGCCTATGCAGTTTGGGAAAGAGGAACAATTGCTTCTAAGAATTGTTGTTATGCCCTGAAGCAGAGGATGAATTGAACCCATTAGAGTTGTTCATCCTTCTCCCTGGTGGCCACTTCAAAATACTGGCTTTTGTTTAAAAAAATGTGTACAGTACTTATAATTGCAAAATTAACCTTCAAAATCAGAACCCAACATAAATAAAGATGCTGTATCAGCAGAAGCCTGAAATGAGAGCTTTGAGAGGTTGTTGCCATTTACCACCTGAAATTGACAGCTTTGGAGCCAAACTGGGAGTGTGAATGTCAGCGAAATGCTATTTCTCTCCTGGTACACATAGGCTATTTAGTGACCCGCTGATGCCATAGGTTTTACCCCAGGCAATATTTGGGTTAGTACAAGTGCCAACCCCTTTTTGGCTTTGCTATGAATACACTATGCTTTTACTTATTTTGAAATACAAAATTACCAAGACTAAATATTTCAGACTCTTCCAGTGCCTGGGCTATGAAATACAAGTTTTGACACGTGAATTAGATTTTGATTTTTGCTTTCTCCCACAGACACTGGGTACCTTACAGCTACATTGACCATACAGGGCATGTGATTCATACTACGATCATGCAATTCTTGATGTATAATTTGGCAGGGGGACGAAGGAGGAAAATAATAGACTGTGCTTTTGTGTAATAGGGAAGTGAGTAAATGGTAGCCAGATTTGGTCTGTGGAAACATGGGAAAGAAACTCAAGTAGTGAACTAGGGAGATAAAGAACCCTCTTTTATGCCATTTTAATGGCTGTATCTGTGGCAGAACACTCATCAAGATACCCAGCCTAATACCTGGCTCTGGAGCTGTGTAATGTACCCAGAGGCAGCAAACAGAGACATCACATATCTGTCCATAGGATCCAGTCACTAGCTAACTCTCCTTTTAAAGCAACTTGAAGGTAAATGTGACTAAACAAAGACCACTGGGAACCAACTGAGAGTTGGTACAGAACTGGATATCACCCCATCACTACTTCAGTCTTGGGAACTCAACTTGCCCCCTTGTGATGAAGCATAACTTCTAACCCCAGGGTAAACACATTGTCATCCTCCCTACTGCATCTATGCTGGAGCATTAATATTTGACATAAATCCTAAAGGAAGCCCTGCTCTTTATCACTGATTTGTCAGAGGTGGATGGATAGGAAGAGTTGTGGGTAATATGGAAATGGCAGAGGCAGAGGATCCCTTCTGGGAGCCTGGTTATTGAAAATCAGCTGCTATTTACACAGTTAATGCCATTCACTTCTTGCACCTGCTCAATCATTCATTTCCCAGTGCAAGCCAGCTTTGCCTTGCTGCAAAGTCAGGGAATTTAAGGGAGTTACACCTGCAGGTTTTCTCTTTCTCTCCAATGATTGCAGAGTTCAGCTTATAAAACTCCCACTTCTATATTTCCAGCCCTTCATCTTCCTTTTTCTGTGAATTCTTTCTCTACCTATTTATATGTATATATACTTTTCCAAGTATTTATATTTCTGATAACAATTCCAAAGCTCTCTCTTTCTAATTCTTGTTGGACTCCCAGCCTGTTCCACCACACACATAATCAGTTTGATTTTGTAATTGTCTGAAAAACAAGAAGCTCAGCTAGCTTCTCAATTTACACTAGTTTTTGTTCATATTCAGTCTTTGAGAGAGACTCCATACCCTGCATCCAGGGACATCCTATTCTTTATGATGTCCCTACAAATTTAAACTCTGTGGTTAGCCCCTGCAAACACACTTTTATAGTACACCTTACTTCGAATTTTGGTTAAAGAAACCCAAACAACCAAAACACAACCACGAAGTATTATGCAGCTGACCTGTCTTTCTACTCTTGCCTCCATCTCCTTTCTTGATAATGAATTCCTGAAGAGAAGCCTTAGGTCACCACATAGGAAGGAAGAAGAAAGAAGAGACCTCCCCTCCTATGGTTCTACTTATTTGTGCTAAAGGATGTAACAGCTGCGAGTGAGATTATGGGAGGTGCAGTTGCAGCTCTGAGCACCTGACAAACCTATCAGCAAGACTAAATTAATAGAAAAGTCAAGGCTTCTGTTTTTTGCATAGTTTTTTCTATTATCTTGAGAAGGACTCCTATATAATGGAAAATCCATGCTTCCACCTAGCAAAGCATTTGCAATACTAACCTGTTAGCTGGATTTGCTTCCATGGTAGTGGTGAGGTGTCATACATTGCAGAGTATCCATGTGCTTGTTGTCAAACTTCACTATGAACTGAAAGAACTGCCCCCATCTGCCAAAGTCTTGTCTTTGATTACAGAAAGACAACAGCAGGAAGAAGGCCAAGGTCAAGTAAAGCAGATAAACAAATGATTAACTCCAAGCAGATAATGACTCACCTGTCTTCAGTAGGAACAGCCTTGTACTAATGTGTCTGATTGAACCAGGGTTGGACAAATAAAATAGATTAAAGAGAATGACAAGGCAATTTAAAAAAGTAATAAAAAGCTTAAAGATGAAACCAAAGCAATCTATGATCTCTCTTTTTTTTTGTTTCCATCTTTCCATTTGAAGAAATAACAACTGGTATGATCCTGAAACCAACACACATGAAGTCAGACACTGGAAAGGAATTAAGAGGATTATTTCACAATTTTATTGCACAACTGAAAATTTACCTTTCTTTTTAAGTATTTACAAGCCATTTATTTTGCACACACAATCTAACCAGCATTTTCCCCGATAAAATTGTTACCTAGAAAACTTACACATGGACTGAAGCATACAAGTAAACTAGGTGTTTTGTGTTAAATGCAAGTTGCCTCAGTCTAACAGTGGAGGGGGAGGTGCTTGGGAGATGGGGCAGCAGAAGGAAAGAGGACATATTTTCCTTTTTTCTTTCCTGAAATGTTAAGGATCTTCCCCCATTCTGGGGAGGGGAACAAGAGTTCAGTATTAGTTCAAGCAAAAGGCCAGCCAGTGAGGTAATGTACTGACAGGGTGGTGAGTTGAAAATTCAAAACCCTTCAGTTCCACAAGCCTTGCAAAAAATTCAGAAGCCTTGCTTCACACATGGTTCATCCTAAAGGTCAAGATATCCCAATGTTCCCCTGGAGAACATAGAATCACCTTGGTCGTGACAGAAAAGAAATGAGGTTTCAATCTTAAGAAGAAATACTCCTTAAAGGCTGTTGTTGGTTTGATTTTTTTTCTTCTTTCTCATGAATTTCTTACCTGCGCTTTCAGAAAAGTGTTGGCTGACACATTGCAAATGCTGCTTCTGCTCTCGGCAGAGCTGCACAGCGATAATACAGTGCAATGAATGTTGCACAACTTGACCAGCAATGCTAGGGGTAATATTTTAACCACTATTATGAAGCCCACAGCTTTGTGCTGAAGGGTGTTTTCCTGGCTGCTAGAGCAAACTGTCTGTCACAACACATATCGCAGTCTCTCGGGTCCACAAATCGCTCTCCTCCCACGGCTGATCCGCCCACACGTTTTCCATCATATAGATTATTGTTTTCAAGTTTGTCAGCTAATACTGAGTATATGGCCTTGTAGCACTTACTGCTTAGTTTCCAAGGGATTTTGACACCTGCAATCTTAAATGAGTAGGTGGTATCTCTAAAATGGATGCTCACTGGCCCAGATTTGTCCCATGTTACTTTGGGCAGGTGTACACCTGTGTGGGGACCATCAGCACTGCAAAGGGTGATGTAGGGCTTAAGTGAACAGCAGTACCCTCTGCAGAAGTCCTGCTCACTCCATTGACTATCAAAGGAAACTAAGGTGATCAACTCCAGCTCTGTGGGTGACAGCTTCCAAGATGCATGGGCTGAATCTGGGCCTGAATGCTTCCAGCTGAGCACCTAAAAACCTAGGGATTCTGGCATTGCAAGGTACATTGGGTATATAGATCACTTGGGTGCTAACTTTCTTCAGGATATGGACCCTCTGCTGTAGGGTGGAGAAACAAAGTAAGTGATGCCAACATGATCTTCAGTGAGTTTGAAAGGAAAGGGAGCATTTATAAACTTGTTATGCTAGTTAGTGCTTGCCCATTGCGAACAGTGCTACTGGGAGATGGCTTTGAGAAAGGCAATTCAAATACATATGAAAAGCAAAACCTATGGCCTCAGATCAAATGATCTATGTCAAGTCTTCAAAAGTCATTATTTCATCCAGAGCCACACATGATCACCATTGACATCTAGTGTATGGATAACAACTTGTAGTAATGTTTCAGGTCCTAAGATACCTGATCTTGTTTTGGCATTAACAGTATTAAAGGACTACGTCTCTCACTCCCTTCTCCTCCAGCAGCCCAACTATTTGTTTTCCTCTTAAAATTCTTGGTGGTTTAAGGGAGCCAGCAGTAGAGAGATGAGAGATACCTTTTTCTATGTAATAGTTACCACCAGACTTCCGCACTGTGGAAACTGTCTATGTTGTCTGCCTAAGGTTGGTGTAAACATGGATTTAGGGGTGCAGCTGATTGTGAATGTTGCGAAAAAGTGCAAAACCCAAGAATGGGCTTGCTGTAGAATGATCCCGAAATTGATCCTGAATTGTAGAAACTTGTCCTAAAACTTAAGCCTTGAGTAGGTTACTTATCTGCACAAATGCTGCTAATTTCAGCCCCATTGGTTTATGTGCAATGCCTCTCTTCCTCTCAAAATATTTTTCTGGAAGATATATGGGTGTAGTGGATGAAAAGTTTGAAAAATATGAATATGTTAAAAATAAAATATAGCATAATGATCCCATTCTTACATCCTCAAATTGTTGAATTTTCTCTCAGATGTAGGCTTGAAGATTAAAATTGGAAAAAAACACTGCAGAATAAATTTGTGTGAAGGCCCAGGTGCCATGCCAGAAACATTGTTTTAGTAATGAACTCACACAACGGTCTATCACAAGCCAGTAATCTTTCATACTTACTGGAAGAGATGCTGCTAAGATAGAAATAAAACCTGTGATAGCACAAAGGAAAGAAAAATCCCCTAGGCTACTGGAAAGGCACTATCTGCACTAAAGGTGTTACCATGGACATCTCAACACCGCACATACTTCACCTCAGAAAATGCTGTAATGTTTGCAAGTCTGATTGATGCAGAAGAAAGCTGCGTCTGATTACGAAAATAAAGTTTTTTGGTAGCTGTGAATTTCACATGTGACAAGGGACATGAAAGCAATAAAAATTATAAAATGTTTGGGTCTTGGGTGATCTGAGTTGTTTTTATTGCATGCGCTTGTTTCGCACTACGAAGTGTAATCAGAAAGAAGACAGTGCCTGTATTCTCTGCATTCACAATAAAAGCTGGCAGGTTAACTTGGTGGATAGTTTGCATAAATGAATCTCTGTGAACCTTAACCCCTGTGGGTCCTTACAAAACACAGCTTTTTTTTTTTTTTTTTTTGGATTACCTTTGCTGTTCTTTGAATAAACCCTAATAGTGAAAAGCAAAAGATGTAAACTCTTCATTTGAAGCCCTATGGCAATATTCATTGATGTTTTGGGAAAAAAAAAAAAAAGCATCATTTTGTTCATGTCTGTTGTTTTGTCAACACAGACATTGGAAGCATACTGCTCAGCCTGAACACTGAGTCTCAGATCAGATGGATTAATTGATGCTAATATAATTAGTAAACAATGGTCAAGGTGTCGAGGAAAAATACACACATCTCTTGTTCTTATTCTGAACCTGAAAACTACTGAGTCCCATCTCTTCCGAACACCAAGGCCCTATCACTCATGGCAAGTATACATCTAAAAAGCTCAGCGAAGTCTATCATGAGAATAGTAGGTTTCATACTCAACTCACTATTGCCATCTAAAAAAACCTCAAAGCAGACAGCAGTGCGGCTTCCTTCCTGCTGCTGGTGGTTAGTTCCGTTTGGATGAAGAGTTCATGCATCAATCGGTATTGGATAATTTTTTCTTTCCTTATAGTGTCGCTGGAGAGCACTGCTGGAACAACAGACCCACAGGCAGATCAAAAGAAGAAATTCTATGAACCTTGATAACACCAGCCTTGCCCCAACCACTTACCTCAGTGCTGACACTTTAAAAGAGGCTGGGTAGTCAGACTCTTGTTATCAAGCTGCTATTATTTTTCTCTTTTTCTTTTTCCGATGAGCACCAAAGGAATGGTGTGGGAATCCAAAGAATTGAAACAAATTAAACATCTTTGAGATGAGAATGGTTTAATCTTAGTGCTGGCTTTCATAAATTTTACAACCCATAAGATTTACTACAGGTAGGCCACATTGCTCAGTGTTGCATAAGAAATGCCACAGATCCGGCACGAGCTTAGTCCAACCTATAGATCCTATGAACAAATCTTCTGAAAGACCTCAGAATGCTTTTGCCTTCCTTGCTCCTCTGGAAATTTGGCCACTTAAAACAACCTCCTTATGCCCCTCGCCAGTTATTTACTCCCATCTTTTCACTGCTGACCTGACAGACTTTCGACTGCTCTCAGAGATGGAGGAGACATTCTTGGACAGAGCTGGGTTTCATCAGACTTTCATGTTCAGCTGTTAGTATTCATAGGTTGGGGGTGAGTGCTACAAGACCTCTGAGTGTGTAATTTCCATCAGCTCCGTCGGATCTCTCCACACAAGAAAAGCCCATAGAACAGAACTGCAGGCATTCTGCTCAGAAAGTCTGAGAGCATGGGGGATAATTGATTTTCTTAAATCACAGTTTAAACCTGTCCTTTGGAAAAAAAAGAAAAAAAAAGAAGTAAAAAAACTCTGGCTTTCCTCAGAATCAAGGCAGCTCTCATATTATGAAAAGCTCAGTGAGAGCAAAAGTAAAAAGAAGATTCACCCAGCTGCTTCATTCTCTGAGTACCATGCACTATGCACTCTGTGCATAGAATGAAAGAGGAGTCCCATAAAAAGCCCTGCAAATGGTAGTGTAGAGACTATGTCCTATTACATATGTGACAGGGGACAGAAAGAAGTTGTACAAGCATATCACAAGCTCCTCCAGCAACTTGAAATTTCAGATCTACTAACTTTCACAGGACTGTTTTTTCAGCCTTAGCAGGAGTCTTGTGTTACAAAGGTTAATGCTGAAAATTCATACATCCATTGCTTGAGAATGGTAATACTGGGGAACAGGCTTAGCTTGGTTTGAATTACTTGGCCTCATGTGTTTGGGGACCTCTTCTTGAATATATTTGGTGAGAGTGGTGTCTACCTGCCTGATTGGAGAATTACCTTCAGGTCAGGACTGTTTCTTTTGGACTGAAATCTTGTACCTCATAGCAATGGACTATGGAGCTCAAATGTTGTTCAAATGCAGTCACCTTCACAGTGACTTCTCCTGAATCCATGCTGCAGAGGTTTAGGACATTTTAACCCTACAGAAATACTAATGAGCTGGGAGGCAGGAAGCTGTTCTCATCTTATGAGGGCAAACTATTGAAGAGAATGACTGAAAAATACTGAGCTCTTAGCCTGGGTTTCAGATCTTTTTCATCCTGACACCTTCAATGAGCTACAACTTCCATTGCAGTCCCCATTAACAGGTCTGGACAAATAAATTCAATATGATCCATCACAGAAATACTTGGCTGGCTTTCTAATTCCCAGATTATTTTTTCAATTGATCATAATTCTACACTGCAGAGCAAACAACACCAAAATCCCAAGTAGTCATAAGAGGGAAATGTTCCAGCCAACTGACACGTACATAGCTCCTTTTGAAATTCTCAGGGACTTTGTGTCTTGTTTTGAGAACGTATAACTACTGATGAAAACAAATTCCTATAAAAGCAAGGTATTTCTAAATCCAGGTTTGTAAACATTTCCTGAGTTGTAATTTGCTGTGCACAGCCAGAAGCTTTTCCAAACTTAATTTTATATTGTGAACCGAAGTCATATTCTTCAAACAATCCCCAAAGTGTTTGGATGTAAACACACCATCTAAATAGACATTATGAATTACTGCTGTAAAAATGACTTCATTTAGCTATCAATGCTTCTGCATTTTCAATACTGCAGTGGAAATACTCAGTTATTGGTTGTCATTGTCTACTAGTGACTTATTTGTTACAGACTGTCTCATATACTGGAGTTGCAGGAACTTAGCGTCTTTCTTCTCCCCAAAATAAAACATTTTTGAGCTAACAATGGTACATTCTTTTTCTAGCACTCACACCATCTAATGTACTGGACCTTCTTGAAGTTCATAAATAATGATGCTTACCCCACTTGCTGAGCTTGCTGTGTTCCCCTGTTGCTGCACTGAAACCTGAAGACACCCATACAGTATATGGCAGAGTAGGAAGGAATGTCGTGTGCAATGCCTAAGAGTAATATCTCTGCTGATTTGCCAGGACTCCCAGTGCTGCTGGTCATTAATCCTTCTCAGCCAAAAACAGATGGGGCTATTAGGCAGGCTGGAGTTATGGGGGAAAATGGCAAGATACAGAAGGAAACGCATTATCTTCTGGATAGAATTGCATGTAAAAATGAGAACATTAAAAATATATTTTTCATATTTAATTGGACGATGTATGATTATACCTACCAGAAAATAATGTACAATGTGTTTTGTGCACAGCATTTATAAAACTCTTCAGCTGAGCTAGGCCCTTAATTTCCCCTGCAGAGAGAAACAGTAGCTACAATTCTGAGGTTTTTGTGCTTTTCCCTCTAACACAGGGCTTACTCTGCTGCAACAGCTACTACAAATAATACTACAAAGTGCCTACGTTTGTTCCAGTAAAAGGAAAATGCAGTTTTTAATTTACATACAAACCACACGAAGCCTACTAGGTAAAAAATAAGTACTTTAGGAATAATGTGAGCATATGTGATATTCAGTCTAACGAAAGTGATGGAACTGCAGGCACGGCTGCTAATTCCTTTATGTCACGGAGTCCAAGATGATGATTACAAATAGAAAAAAAAATCACAAATCATGAAGTGGAACCAGATTGCTCACACAGGAAAATAACAAGGATGGAAGGAGTTACTAAAAGTAGGACTTGAAAAAAAAAAAAATCTGATAGATACTAAAGACTATTCAGAATAAACAAAGACAATTTCTGGTCAGACATGTAGGCAAATAGTAGATGACCCATAGCCAGAAAATGATGGGATGGAAACTACTGCCAAACATTTGAAGGTATATACTGTGACAACAGAGAGAAATCGTGGAAACATATTAGAGGGTTACAATAAGATATCAAAGAAAGGCAAATGCTTTGCCCAAAACTTAAGCTTGAAAAGCCTGTTATATCAAAGGGAGAAGCATGAAAACAAAAATAGGAGGATTGGGTGCCAGCCAGCAGATTACTATTTGGAATAATAATTGTGTCTGAAATGTGGTGGGCTGTCAGAAGGCGCTGGGAAATACACAGTTCAGGCTCTGGGACTGAAAAGTTTGCAGTGATTTGTATGTGTCAGTGTTTTGGAGTGGAGGGGAAAAAGGGAGACACAGAACAAGATGTGTCAAGATAAGAGCCCAAATTAGAAGAAAAAAATATTTTTAAACATTTTATTTCTGAACCCTTAACTAGGAAAAGGTTAGCATTTAGGAAGGATAAAGAAAATACAAACCCTCAAAACCTAGTAGGGTGATATTTGATATAAAAATTTAAAAACAAACTCCCCTTTTTCCTTGTAAAGAATCATTAGAAAACCCGAAATCCTCAGATTGAAAATTGAAAGGGCTTATAAATAGCCATGGAGTATGGTACTCCCTTAGATAAATGGAAGACAAGGAAATGATGGAATGACTAAATTGGAAATTTTCAAAGTTACTCAGGAAAAACAGGAAGCTTTCAGAGAATGGAAATCAAAACTTTGTAAAGCTGAAAGGAAGGTATCTAATAGTTAAGATGGAGTTTGAGCAAGCTAAGACGGAATCTGAAATAGAAAATAGTATGAAGTTAAAACTGAAAACGCACATTTGCTCAGTACACCAAAAGCAGAAAACTGGAGACAACCAGTAGGCCACCCCAAACATTAAGTAGAAGAAACAATTAAAGACAATAAGGACATTGCCAAGAATCTAAATGATTTATTTGCATCAGTCTTCACCAGAGAGGGCGCTGGATTGATAGCTAAATGAGACTCACACTTTCCAAATATCAAAGATAAGGAGAAGTCACAGGCTGAAGACTCTGGAGAGTTGGTGGAACAAATCAGTAAATCAAAGGCATTAAGTTACCAGGTTTACCTGATACTTCTTGAAGATTTCAGGAAGAAAACTGAGAATTAAGTAACAAAGTTGCTAGCAAATACCTACTACAGCAGAAGACTGGAAGACAGTCAGTACTATAACTTGAGTTGGGGATTTTTGTTGTTGGTGGTTGTGGTTTCTTCATGGTATTGGAGAAACCCTGGCAGTTACAGACAGATATGTAATCCTAATTTGCTATCATGTAAATTGGCTGAAAAGTGTCAAAAAAACCAAGCCCCACACCTTCCAGTTATGAAGCACACAGACAAACATGACATGACGGACACAATTCAGTACAGCTTCTATAGGGGAAAGAAAAGGGGCTCTTTGAACCTACTACCAATCTTTGAGCTGGTGACACCAGCCAGCAATCCTAAGCTTACCCAGGAGGTCCCATGACTCGCTGTACAGGCAGGCAAGCAGCAAATGAGATTTTCTCCCTGCTTCCCCATCCGCATCTTGTGACTACCGAGAGAATAATGTTCATGGTGCAAATGGCACATCCAACCAATGTACAGGTCCATGCTACAGATTATGCTGCTGCAGGGCAATCTAGTCCATCCTTGGGCAATATTGTGAAGCCAATGAGAAATGCACATCTGGAAATGAGTTTTTAATATGTATGAAACATAATGGTGGCCACACTGAAGCTCTGACTGGAGATTTTATGTACGTACAATCAGTGTTAGCCTCTCTTAGGATCAGCTTTTGATCTCTTTCGGCGCATTTTTTTAATCTAATCAACAGGATTTTGTGCTGCAGGGTTCTTCTCATTCTCAATATGCACAGTGATGTGGGCCCTTACTGGTGAGTACTACAGGACTGGGGAGTTAACATTTGTTTTCTTTAAAAGAATGTATCTTAGCCAGGACTGAGCACTCATGTCACTTCTTTTCAGCTTTTTATGTAGATCTTTACATAAAGCCATTAAGAACAGAAGAAAAGCACTTTGGAAAATTATGCAGTGATGTATTCTTATACAGCCAACACTCCCAGGGGAAGAAGTGAAAATTACACATAGCCTCCCACCCTTTTTTATTTCTTGTCAAAGATGTTGCCTTTTTTGTCTTTTCTTATATATACACAGCACGATGAACTGATATTTGTAGTTTAAATGTCTGGTTTAACTGCATGGTTTCCACTGTAACAGAAAGCTCTCACAAAATGTCAGGTTAGAAATAAAATCAAGCCCTAGAGGGATGAGATGGGGAGGAAAGTAGAAGGTCCAGTGGCTGAAAAACAAAATGGAAAAAAAAGTGAGCAGAATGCAACGTGAATCCATTTCCCAACTCAGGCAGTGGTAATCGGTACGTGTGGTTGTAGGGGGATCTGGGGTAGGGAGACAGACACATTTCTTACTGAGTTGTTTCTGCTTTCTCTATTAACATTGCAACAGAAATTACAAATAGCCCTGCAAGGGGTAGTGCATTAAACCTCATCTCTTCATCCCATGTAAACACAACATTAATACTGAAGAATAAAGAAAATGGTAAAAAGTCCAGTGTCTTGTTTTCTGCATTTTGCTTGTTAGGTTTACTGTCCGCCCTCCAGCATACTCCTGTGTATACTGAGTTGTGAACTTGAGCAGCTCATGTTCAAGCAAACACTCACACTCAGATTCCCAATGCATTCTTTTCTCCCCCTCGAATGGGGAGATTATTCCTAACAGTTCTGCTCCTTTTAATTATAAACTCCTTTAACGAAGTAGTTCTGAGACCTTGCAGCAGGCAGCAGGAGAGCACCAAGGCTACTAGTTGCCATGTTTATATTCCCTGTTCAGAGAAGAAGTCCACTTAAAGCCCAATGCCTTCCAGCATGGGCATGCACTGAAATGAGCCTAAAGATCAATATCCCCCAGCACAATGTGCCTTATAGGCAAAATCCAATTCTTGCCTAGAAAAAGATAAAGAGTTACAACCAGGCCCTTTATTTTACAAGACACACACAAACAAGTCGCTCTGGTGAAAACAGATCTTACACTGACAAGTTTTGTTCTCTTTCTGGCAGAGCTACTGATTTTCTTTACTGGACCACCAGAAATTAATATGGGAAAGAAACACAAGGGAGACATTCCTTGGTAAGGAAAGGAGCAGCATTTAGGACTGGGGAAAAGGTCGGGCAGGGTATAGGGGATTTTCCTGATAAAACAACTAATTTGAGAATAAAAGACCAACTGGTATCATGTATACACCTAAACCAGTAACAAGCCTTCTCTGGAGTGCAGTATTGTATCAGTGTCCCTTTCATTTTCAAGGCTAATTCAGACCTTTGGCTCATCCTGCATTAACAAGGTCATCCACGTTAACAGGGCCCCTGTGAAAGTTCACAGGTAAAAGTTCCCTTTTAGAATAGTGCAGATTTGAAATTCACAGGACAGCGACCCGAAGATCTTCCTTTACAGATAAAAAGCATGTCAAATTATTAAATAGCAACATGAAATCCTATATTCTGAAGGTCTGTCTGTGCTCTGCAGTTAAGAGAGCAAAGTGCGTTCCCAGCCCCTGCCCAGTCCCCACCTCCGGCGGCACGGCAGGCACATGGCCGGCTCCTCTTGCTGACATCTCACAAATGCTAAAGCTGAAAGTCCTGGGGTAGTCGGGGAAGGGACGAATGAGCATAGTCTGAAGACATGTCACTTCAAATTTCTACTGTTAGAACTGCCAAGTATGATATAAAAACAGAAAGTGTTTCTCAGTTCGAAGTCCAGGCTCCAAACGTTGAGTGGCTCCTCCCCGCGGTGTCCCTGTTTCCCGCACACGGGGTCCGCTGTGCTAGCTGTTGTTCTCTGCCGTGAGATATTTGAGGGCTGCAAAGCCGTAGTGGCGCGACATATCCTGCTGGAACTCCTCCTTCAGCGTCTTGAGACAGATGCGGTATTGCTTGTTGGAGCGAAACTTGGTGATGTCGAAGCTGGGGGCGTGCGGCATGTGGATCATGTAGGCGTTGGGCAGCACCGTGAACTCGTACTCCTAGGGGAGAAAGACACCGGCTGTGAAGGTGTTCCTGAGACCTCTTGCAATGTACCTCACTGTGCAGCTTCCATGGTCAAACACGCTCCATCAGGTAAGTGCAGTGTGAGTCTCAGAAGAAATAAGCGCATACAGATATGCCACATAAGCCGCCTTTTATTAAAGTTGCTTTTTCTTGGTTTTATGAAAGCTTGACTTTCCCTTTTAAAATGTTTTACTCTGTATAAGCCAAACGATGGGGCAATGGTACAAAAGGCATGCCTGATGCCATGTCTGCGGCACGGAGTTTTCAGTAGTCTGCTTGCAACCAACACAGCTGTGACTGCACACAGCATGAGTCTCAAGTCTCTGTGCAAAATCATGCTTTGGCCCCTACGATTTATCTTGCTTGGGATGCTGGAACAAGCTTTATTTACAAAGGCACACATTGCACTACATACGTTGTTTTGCCTGTATACTAAGATACTCACAGTGACAAAACCGTCCCAAACTATTTATAAACCTGAAATGAGGGGAGAATATTATATCTCTTATAGGCAATGTCTGAAAATGGACCTGCTAATTCCATATGCTTTGAGAAAGTTTTATGTAAATGAAGTTCTTCACAAAGTATAAGATACTGTGCTCATTTTCCCTCTCCTCTAAAACTACTTCACTAATTCTCTTTATTTATATATGACCAAGTTCTTGGACAATTTTTGTTGTCAAAAAATGATGGTTCATTTAAGTGTCAATTATTCCGGCTAGATTTATTCCATTTTTTAACTAAATATATGATCATTAAAGCAAAGCTAGACAAAGTGATTCTTAGACAAGCTGGAGGGTCACTAGTGTAAGGTGTGAAAGAACCAGGTATCTGCTTCTGCAAGGAACAGGGCAGAAAAGGGAAGTGAACCTTGGTATTCTGTGCTGACATTGACTCTTTTTTTTTAATACAAAATTTAAAAAAAACATGACTTGTATGAGATGAAATGACAAAGAAACTTCAAAGACTCCACAGACAAATTTCCTGTTGCTCTCATGAAGTTTCTGATTACAACTGTTGCTGTATTAAGTCATTAACCATCTCTGCAAAAGACAGTGAGCAGAGAAAGAATGGCCACAGAGTATGCTGGCTTTGAAAGAAACAGTGCACAACTTCTCCAGCTTTGCAAAGTCCAGTCATTTGTAGATTTAGGAGTCACAGGCAAAGAGTATCTGCAGCACAGAAGCAGAGTATTCCAAAGCCATTTTGTAGAGAAAGATACTTACGGGAGAGAACACACTTGGGCTAATAAACATGACTGTTTCACTTCTAAATCTTTCCTCACCTGAAAAAAGCTATGATCAGCCTGGGAAAGACTGAAAACTGCTGGGTGATGATGCTACCAGAAACCAAGTGTAAGAGCAACACAGCCCAAAATGAAGCCCAAACGAAATGGAAAGAAGTGAGCAGAACACAATATGGCTTTATTTCCCAACTCAGGCAGTGGTACTGAACAGCCTAAAGCGTAGCTAAGGCTGCAGAGCTGTCCCAGAGAGCCTACCTATGAAATAGCAGCATGTGTTGGACAGCTAGGTGCAAATGCAGCTATATGGTTGCTTCCTTCTCATTATGGGAATGCCTGTTCCCTGCCAGACATCTCTAAAGTGGTAAATCTTTGTGCCAAATTACAATGCTGTCATATGGGAATGAGGAATGGACCCCTCTGAGCTTCTGTTTGGGGTGACAAATATACAGCATGAACGAAATAATCTGATGCTTACAGGCAGAATTCATTTAGCTGAAAGTGATTTAGAACTAATGGAGAACCAAATACAAAACCAAAAGGCTGGCATGATGGAGTGAGGAGACCTGATAACTATGAACTATAAACCATGTCTCTATGGGGCCTTAAAACTAAAGGCTGAAGCTGCAGAGGAGGATACACCCCCCTCATGCAATCTTTTATTTGTTTTGTCTTTGCATCTCAAATCTGTAATCCTGATGGTCAGGGACCATCAATGCTCTGCAGTGTAAACTGTTCAACACAACGGTGCTCCCAGTCCTCCAGGCACATAAAGCCTTCTAAAACCTTAGTAGTTTGCTGCTAATAAGACTCCTTGAAAGATACTGGGCTGGGGTCCTGGAAAAAGGATTGCTCACAGTCTAGTTCCACAGTCACTGGAAGAGCAGGGAAAGGTTTCTTAATGGCCCATCTCTACTTTAAGGAGACATCTGCTGAGAGAACAGTGCACTTGTAGGAACCTCTGTCCCTACCTCACAGGTTATAAATTCTTTAGACAGAGACTGTCATTATCTATGTATTTGTACATTATCCAGCTCAATGGACATCTGCATGCCCCCAGAATAATAATGATGATTATCTCCACGCTGTGTACTGCTCTAAAGCATAGTAGTGGCACACGCCCTTGGGAAGGAGTCTGAAACAGTTGTCTTGATGGATGCTACAGTTGTGAGGAGCAGTGAAATAATTCAATTGAGCAGCTGCTCTGCCTGCTGATAATGAAACGAGCAAAGCAGCTGGCAGCAACCTGAGTTATGGACACCCCAAAGCAGAGGAATGCCACAGAGGGAGGTAGCTGTGAGATCCCACGTCCCCTCCCAGTTGATTTTCTGGGAGAACAGGCCAATACCCACGTTTCTACAGATGAAAAGGAAACATCTTTTCAATGTGAGAATGTTTTTAAGGCTGCAAGAGTGAGAAAAACAATTCCCCAGAGTTAGTTCCAACTTAGGCCTTTTAAAATAACTGTGCTATGATCAACTTTGAAAAATGTTCCCATTTTCCATGTGTGAATCTGTATGCTGGGCAAAGGTCTCTGAACAGAAGAGTTAAAATTGTGAGTGCTAGATAAGAGTTGCCAGTGGGAACATAAGCCTTTGTTACCCAGATTAACAAATAATAAATCATTACCCTGGCAATCTCCACAACTGATGGTTAATTGATTAGTGTTCGGGAAGTGCACTGGAAAATTAAACTGCTAGAGCAGACCGAAGTATTACTATTAATGAGAATCATAGAATCATAGAATTGTCAGGGTTGGAAGGCACCCTAAAGATCATCTAGTTCCAACCCCCCTGCCAATGGCAGGGATACCTCCCACTAGATCAGGTTGCCCAGAGCCCTATCCATCCTGGTCTTAAAAACTTCCAAGGATGGGGCTCCCACCACCTCTCTGGGCAACCTGTTCCAGTGTCATAGTATCAGGGACATTTTTTTTTTTCCTAGTCTGTAGCAACTTTTTCTCAACATAAGTAGGTACAAATTTGTTGGGAATGCCCTTCTGAAAACAGATGGCACGTGGCTGCCAGCCCAAGGTGACCATTTGGGTTTTTAAATAGAAACTCTCACATACGTTCCTGCACACAAATAGACTGTAGCCCACACCCAGAGACACGATCTCCTAGTAACTTGTTGCATGCCTTGTGCTGCTCTTCTTCACATAAATGGTAAGAGTTGAGCAGAGAAGGATCAGCTATATTCCAGACCCAAGCAGAAGCTAGCACAGCAGAGGACAGAGATGGCCAAAAAGCATGACTTTTGGTTAGCGTGAAATGCTACAAGTTTAAAAACTGGGACTGAAACCAAACTAAAAAAAAAACCAACAAACAAACCAAACTGAAAAGAAATGCCACGTCCCAGACTGTGTTGATTAGCACAGTGGTTAGCTTCACATCCAAGAACAGCAGGGAGATGCAAACCCTGCCACTTCAGTGAGCAGCAGCAGCAGGCTCCGATGGAGCCATAGTCACTGCCAGAATCTAAGATCTAGGTCAGTGGCAGGGACATTGGCAGCTCTGAGAGCTCTAGTGCCAGTCCAGGACTCCTGAGCTTTCTCTGCATCCTTCTTCTTATACATTCTGCCCAGCAGCTCCATACCAAGTCACAGATCCAAGGGGCAGTTAGCCCAAGATCAAGTGCCTGGATCCTCTAGAGTCTGCTCCACACCTAGAGACTTTGGGAATGTAAGGTCCTTGGCTTTGCAGAGATGTGCTGTAAATTCAGACCAGAAATTGAAGATGCTTGTCTTGGATTCAGTTTAAGATTGCTTTTTGAATTTTAAATTAGCATTTGGGACTCACCAACCTCTGTTTAACTGAAAAAATTCCAGCTAGGTCTATACATCCCCTAGGAGGTGATGACACTGGCCTCAAGTGATGCATTCCTCAGGCACACTGTTGGGCTGGAGGCAGGCATTGTGCCACCATGAAACAACAACTTTCTCAGCACTGACAAATAAACTCAGACTCAGCTCTCTTTTTAATGCTCGACAAGGACTGAACTGAGTGTTCCCAGCTCACCAAACACTCATTAAGGAGCTCAGTAAGGCCAGGTGAGCACTTTGGTGATGAAAAGCCTGAAGCCTTCCTACAGAACACAGATTCCCTTTTAACAACCCTGCTGCCCAGCCCTGGGTGAGATATGCAGGCATCATCTCCTCACCTGTGCATCCAGTTCCATGATGTGAGCTACTTTGTTCCAGCCAAATCCAACAAAGCGCCTGTCATACTCCGGGCAGTCCTTCCTCACAACAACGTATGGCTCAAAGTCTGCTTCCCACTCAACGCGGTAGGGGGTGGTGGCCGTTCGCCACTTGGCAAAATTCGTTGGCGCATGCCCTTTAGTCCAGACGTGATACCTTAAACAGACATAAATGGCACGGACGTAGGGAGGCAATTAGATAGAACGCATCTTGGCGAGGAAACAAAATATTACTTGTTAGATGAAATGCTCAAAAATAAGGACATTAGCATACAGTTCACATCATCATTTTCAGGACATATCGAAGGCAATTTCTAGGACTATTTCCAGCATGCCGCCCAGAGCCTCTGCGCGTTCAATGCTTAAACACATCTAGTTGGTGAAGGATAGTGTGAAAGCACTATGTAATGCTAATGTGAGAAACAATTACGAAGTACGCAGACAGTTCATCTGCACTACAAAGTTCTGTGTCTTCTTCCTAGCAACCAAGCAGCTGCATTGGTGCTCCAAAATCTGTGTGAAATTCTGTAGCTCAGATAAGGTCCCTAAAATTAGCTATTTCTACACCACAGTGCCAATAACGATCTGGTTTATATGCAGTTTCAAAATTTATACGAGAGGCACCTGCAGCTCTGGATAGATGTTCCGTTTTATTAATTACTGTTATTACTATGGCAGGAGCCAAAGTGCATAATTAAATTAATAAGTAAAATATTACATAAAGGCTTACTAACGTACTTTCTGCATTGTGGAGAGTACCCATGTGATCCTCAGTAAGGTAATCAATTTGATTTACAGAAAAAGATCCTTTGTTAATCTTGTTTAGGTCACAGCAGGTCTCCTTCAAGCACAGCTTGAATCCACCCCATTAGTGCCAGGGTCAATGACGCTCTCGCCCACTTATTCTCCTTACACCTTTCCAAAAATCAATGAGACAGGCTCTTTCTGCAGACTCATAGATTAAATAATGAAACAAAGGCATAGCAGACCATCTGTATTACAACGCTCTGAGATGCATAACTGAAGAGGCAAAACAAACATCCTGCCAGTTTGTAATGAAAGGTACATTGAATTTACAGGGGTGACTCATGTGCTAAAAGTAAAGGGATTTGTGCATTAAATACTTGCAGAATTAGGACCTGAGGTAATGTTTCAACCCCAGAAATTCTCCTAACATTGTGAGCCATTACTAAAAGCATGGGTGTTGTCCTGGCTTCACTGGGATAGAATCATAGAATCAATGTTGTATTCAGCACAGTTGTTTTTGAGGAGGCTGCAGCACCCGATTTGGTAAGAACCAAGTTGATGAGACGCTTTTATTTTGCTTGTGGCTGGCCATGGTATGAGGGTCTCCATTGTGATGAAGGTCTTTAGCATTTTTGAGTTAGCCAGGTGCTAAAGCTAGGAGGAGAGAAAGCCAGGGAAGCTGACCCAAACTGGTCAACAGAAGTATTCCATACCATAAATGTCATGCTCACTACAAATTAGAAAATTTACTCAGGACAGTGTCTTCTTCTGATGGGCACCATTCCTGGAGGGCCTCCCCCATCATTTTGCTCTCGAGGCTGACTCTCCTGTTCATTGTGACCATCACGTTTTCATTGTAGCTGTGGTGCTCACAGTGCTTGACATCCAGCATTCACTGCTGGGAGCGTGCAGCTCATGACCACTATGTTGACTGAGTATAACTTTGTGTATTTTATATTAGTATTAGGATTTTTAATTACTTTTCTATTTTGTTAATTCTGTTTCCATTTAGGCCCATGGGTCTCCTTTACTTTTCTCAATTGCCCTTCCTGGGGTAGGGGGGTCTCACTTGGTGATAGAACAACTGGCTAAATAAAGACAGATGTAAAATCACAGCCTAGGAGTTTTCACTTGGATTGTATAGTTGTATGGCTTGTAACAGGAAAAACTAGAGAGGTGGTCAGCTTTGCTGACTCTCCCTGTTCAGGAGGA
The DNA here is from genome assembly GCA_025331215.1 of Actenoides lindsayi. NCBI lineage: Eukaryota > Metazoa > Chordata > Aves > Coraciiformes > Alcedinidae > Actenoides > Actenoides lindsayi. The sequence goes on from WTSP01024000.1 coordinate 186,154, forward strand.
CAGAACTATTAGGACAGCACGTGGGTCCCAAGGGATGCATGGTCCTTTGAAGGCTGCATTTGTAAACCATAAGCAGGTTGTATCACTTTCAGATCTCTGGCGAGATATTGGGGACCTGGAAAAACAAAGCCCTTCTGTATAAAACCCAAACCTGATAGTGAATTAATTCTCTAGAGAATAATAGAAACCAGTGCCAGATTCACAAAGATGCGTACCATCCTTAATGCCCTCTGCAATCATCTCTAAAAAGCCTATCCCTTTTCTTGGTCTCTTTTGGAAATGAGTGGGTAACCTAACCAGTCACTCATGGGCAGCTATCTATGCTGAAATAAATAAATACAATCACAATGTGGGGTTTAAAATGATATGTAATTGTGAAGGATGCTTTATCTTCTAAAATTCTACCTCTGGCATTTTGAAATTAATTATGATAGTAATAATGACTACTAAACACTTATGAAGTGATTTGTATCTTCAAAGCCCCATACAAACTTTGGTTAATTGAGAGATTCCTGCAGAGAAGCAGTCAAATGCTGCTATTGGTCTAGTAACACTCTCCCACTGATTTAAACACAGGCAAACCGGACACTAACCATAAAATCCACCAATTTCTTTCCGCTCTTTTTTGGGATATCAGTGTAAGCAGTAACATCAACTCAAGTATATCCTCTGTGAGTCAAGAGAGGCAATCAGCAGGGAAAAAAACCAATAATCGGGAAGAGACAATGAAGGGAAAATAAGGAATTGAGATTGGAGAGAGAAAACAAAGCAGAAAGGAATAGACTTGATTGTACTAAACAGAATAATACCAGAGATGATCTAATTGCCTCTTCAGAGTGACTGATGTGAGTTGAGGGAAAGAGGAAGACAAAAGGATGGCTAAAGTCAGGACAAGAGGAGAATGAGTGCCGGATGCTCAGATGAAGTGTGCATACACTAATTACACAGGAATAATTGGACTCAAAACAAGAATTGTGAGAGTTCAGGATTATATACATATCTGTACATACAATATATACAGGCCCATATACATATATACACACACATATAATTTGCTTGAGACAGGTCTTGGCCAACGGCTGATTACTGCATGAAATGCACTGCAAAGTGTGATATGCAGACACCATTATATGGTGTCCATATAAAGGAAGCTACCATAAAAGAGCGAGTCATTTCCAACAGACTTTATGCTTAGTAATGCAGTTGTGAGAATTAGTTCACTGTCTATATTGGTCTTCCATCTCACAGGACAAATGAAATAAAACTAATTTCCCTGGTCAGGCCCTTCTCACCCAAGGTTTAAATACACACTGAATTTTAAGGCCACAGTCAATCTCACTGACTCCCAGGAGAACTTTGTTAAAATTGTGAACGACATATTTTTCACTATGCTGGCAATTTTGACAAATCCAAACTAAATCACTCAAATCTCTGTGAAATGATGATGAGTTTCTTTCCCACAGTTCATGAAAAACAACAGGCAAACACACCCCCACTCCCCAACTTTGGATCAAATGTTTCATCTTACTTGCGTCGTTGATTGCTTTTATTTAAAATAAAATTCCAAAAATACAGTAAACTGTGCTGAAGTTAGTGAAACAAAATCATTATTCCTCTTGGAGCGTTCTTCCTCCCTGCCATGTCCCTCAAGGCTTCCAATTTCAGTCAGAAAGATGATCTGGTGAAAGAAAAACTTCCCCAGTTCTGTTCTCAGATGCTTAAATGTTTTGCTGGATTGTGGATGCAATCAGTTAATTAGTTAATCAGTTGCTGCTGGTTATATTTTCTCAATACATTATGTCTTCTACCAGCTGTAGTTTCCCTTGTGCCTGAAAGCTGTGTTAGTGATATGTTTGTGGCTCATCAGCTATACCTCGGCACTGAGCGGGCACATCCTCGTGAGGCACAGTCACAGCCAGCACCCCTGCAATCTAAGCCAGCAAGTTGGCACAGAGCAATCTGCTGCCGCAGAGGGTTGCCACACAGCATCCCTTGCCAGCCACGGATGCTTACATGCCTTCCCTTTTCTTCTAGTGGCGACTGGGTGATATAATTGAGAGCCATTTTGTACTTCTTAGCTGCCCGGAGGTAGAAAAGGTCACCGTTTGGAAAAGAGGTGACAAAAGCAATTTCAGTGAGGGAAAGATTGTAATCTAGCATGTGGTGCGCGGGACTGGGATGCTGCAGGCACTCTCAGCAATCACTGTCACAGCAGTCCTCCCCAGCTCACTCCCACCTGCTCAGCCTCGAATTGCAGCATTATTAAAGCACCTTGAAGGTGGAGGTGGAAATTCTCAGCCCAGATCTCACAGCTGCTTTGTGGCTGTTGATAGATTTAAGCAATGAAACGAGCCAAAGCAAACTGGGGAAGCATTTGTAAAATGTGCCCTATATTAATAAGTACACCAGCTACAGACTGCATGTCCTTCAATTTTTATTTAACCTTGCTCTGGCAAAACTCCCACTGATGTTAAAGACATTTTTGCCTGAATGAGACTTAAGAAAGGATCTGCAAATCTGGCTGTGTACGTAACATGCCAACACGCTGTACAGCTTGAGCATGAGAACTGTAGTGGAAGGCCACTGCTGTGCAAGCTGAGAATTTGATTGTTGGTGGAATGTAACATCTGAAAATCATGAGGAAGTTATTTTCCACTGGAACGATTTTTTGTTTCAACTATGGGAGAAACAATTATTTTCTATCAACAAATCTTTGTTAATTTATATTTGACTGTTAAAGAATGATGGGAGAGTGAAAGGCACTTGCTCCATCATCAGTATCCTCAAGTTATTTTCCAGAGAGCTAGGCCCCTCTCATCTGCCTTAAGTTTCTATTTCAAGGCAGTCACTGGTAGAAGTAGGGTCAGAATTATGTTCTTCAGGCTCACACAGGTTGTCTGCTATGACAGACACATGTGGCTACCCAAGGGAAGGGTGGCTACCCGAGGGAAGGGTGGCTACTGCAACAAGAGAGGTGTGTAATACAGGGAATGGAAGAAGTGTGAGGAAAGCTCTAAAGTAAGGGAAGGATGGGAGACATGATAAAGCGCTCCATTGGCCATGGATCATTCCTAGCTTTTTCATGGTTTTTATCTCTAGATCTCAAAATACCGTGAAAAGGAAAGGTGAACATTTTTACCTGCATTTCAGAGATGGAGAACAGAGGTATAAGACAGTGAATTGATTCACATACCACCTCCCAGCAGGGTAGTAGTGGAGCTGAGAAGAGAGCGCAGGTCTCCTAAGCCCCCTTTCTGTTCAACATCATAAGGGCATATTGTACTCTTCCCATCACGGCGATGCTTTACAAATGTCTGCTAATCAGACCTTACCACACACCCCCAAGAGACACTTAACCCCTGGTAGTTGCATTTTAAAACCGAAGAGTCTGGTAGATAATAGAAGTGACTTGTTCACAGCCACAAAAGGAGTCTGCTTCAGAGAGGAGCTCCAAATTTAGGTGTTCGTCACTTCTCAACTTGTAGTCAGAGTACACTTTTACCTCTGCTTGAGAAACTCAAGCTATTTAAGAAGTTGTTTCACACTTTAAAAGAGCACAAGACAAGCCTGCATTTGTTTTTCCACTAAGTCAGTAAGGAAGCAAACCAACGAGCAGAGAGAAATTATTTTTGGTCACATGAGAGACACAGCTATCTGGATAGTATTTGGCAGCCAAAAAGTAAATTACACGCACATGAGTGTAATGGTCATGCTTGATTTTGTAGCGCAATAAAAAACCCGATGAAAATAAAACAAATTCAATTTAACAACTGAAGTCCTTCAGTAGAGGACTATAATACTACATGAAATGCTGAGCTTACAGCTGGAATATATCCACAGATGATTCTGTTCACTGCCTCCCTGAAAAGGACAAAAAGCCTTCAGTACGTTCTTAATGGAGCTAGCTAGCTGACAGTGAGAGAGAATATCAGATATTTACAAGAACATTCAAAAAAATCTTTAGAGATAAAATGACCAGAGGTCATTACTTTCCATTACCTGAATGTGAAGAGGGTTCCCATGTCCAACATAGACAGCAGTTCTGCTTTTGACTTGGGGAAGGAGAGGCGGTATCGTAGGGTCTCAAAAGCAGGTACAATCAGAGCTTTCTTGGTGTTAGCCAGGTCTAGCTGGATGACAGACTTTCTGGAAAAGAGAAACAACAAATAAAAGCAGGAAAATTTTAAACTGAGCAGATCTCTCGGCTTTTGGAAATAGAGCACAGAGAATGGGCAGTTTGATGCTGTAAGATGTTAACTATGGCCCATATTTTTTCCCAGGGCTGCTTCATATTTTCTTCTCCTTTTGATCTACTGCTCTAAGAGCAGGGAGAACACCACAGTTCAAAAAGAGCTTGCGTGCCTGGCTGGTCAGTGCTGCTCTGCATGAACAGGGGCGCACACAGCTGAGCTAGCACTCTGAGCACAGCCAGCTGACCACCCTTGTAAGAAACACATAGCTGAATGGATGGAAAAGAGCTGCCCAGTCAATGGCAGTTCTAAAAAATATGGGATTCATCCAGAACTTTACAAGATGAGGAGCTGGAAAGTTTGGTTGCACTTAAGCCTAGCTATTCTCTGTGCTGTGCCATCATACTTGCTTTTTATCTGTTTTAGAGCTCTGTGTGTCCTTGCAAGGGCTTAGTTATCTTAAAACCACTGTGGACCAGATGTTTGCTCTCAAAAACACTGTTGCTGTGATGGTGTTTTTTTGGTCAAGGCAAGGCACATATCTACTGCAATGGGCCATGGTGCAAATCAGCTGAACTGTGCATTAGCAGTATTTTTTGAGTGTTGTTAATCATGCACGTGGTAGTGCCCAGAAATCACAGCTCACTTGTGCTTGGCTCCGTACACACAGCAAAGAGGCTGTTTCCTGCAGAAGAGAGCTGTGTACTGGGTGCACTCAGATATTTTGCTTTTTCCCTTCTTTTGCTGCAAGTTGTTCAGTGCAGAGACTGTTTCGGGGTGTAATGTGTGTGTGGACATACTGCATTTTGCATAGTAAGGCCCTTCTCCAGACAGGGACCTTAGGACGACTGCCATAGGACAGCAACAGCTTAGCAAACTTACATCCTTCCTGCCAGGGGTACTCAGTCTGTTCTTTCCTAACCAACTAAAACCTGAAGAAAAAGAAGTTACTTTTCTATCCCCAAAATGAATCTTACTACGCTTGTCATTAGAAATAACACTGTCTCCATTTTCCTTTCATTATCTTCATATGTCATATGAGAACTATGCCTCTCTCTCCCTATCAAAGTCAGTTCCCCTTAACAGGATTCACTGTCCTGACTTTTATGTTATTGCAACAAGCAATCAAGGACAATGCTGACAAGCAGCAAACTCTATACAGCCTTATAAGGTGAAGGAATTTGGATCACTGTCATAACAGAAGGACCAAACAAACCATTTTCCCAGGCCCAGAATACCTAAAATTCATTTATAGTGCCATCAGAGAAAAAGAAGAGGAGCAGGTCTCTTTAATAAAATCTGAATTTTAGATAATTCACATCACTCTATAGGCCTGTTCTATAAGAACTGCCACATTCCAGTGAACGTTCCACAACTGAAGGATTTTAACAGCATCTTATTGTACATTTTTGTACTTTCTTCACTAGCTTCTCCCTCATTATCAGTAATGGCCAAGATATCTGCATGTAAATAGATGAATCCTTCAGAATCAGACTCCAAGACCTCCCAGAATCATTGAACAGTGTCAGCATCCAGTCTTTATGATATTCTTAATGTGTCCTCTGCTTCACACCTTCTCTGAGAGCAGGGGACACTAACAGTTTCTCTTCTAGTATCTCAGGTTTTCTGGAGTCTGTGCAATCCATCAGCCTTGAGTGGTAAGCTTTGGGGATTCAGTTCTAGAAAGGAGCAGGTAGCATTTTCAGTGATGCTTACCCTTTGGGCTTGGCCAGGAAACAGGAGCTTCTATTTATGTCTGTTTTTCTCTCTTTGTTTGATGAACAGGTCAAAAGTCCCAGGCAAAAATCAAGGCCTTGCTGTGTTTGGTACTGTCAAGAAGTAGGAGACAATCTTGCCCACCAAAGGTCACTGTTTGCAGCTGAACAAAGCTGAAGTAGGTACAGGTATCAAGCAAGGGTAACAGTAGAGACTATGAGAGCAAGCTGCGTTGAAACAGCTGTTGAATGTGAATTTTTTGTAAGATACAAGCACAAAAATGATGTGGATACCAATATGCTTTCAGCACACTCTCTACTCTTCTCATGGGCAAATTTAATATAGGTGTCAATGGCAGAACCACTGGAAAGAACCAATAGAAAGAACAGATGACAAGTATCTTCATGAAGAAAACCAAAAGGCAGAGGGAACAAACTGGTACAAGAGGCTGAAATTCCTTGCACTGTCAAAGATCAACATGGAAAGTTAGGTAAGTGGAAAGAAGCAGATATCTGAAAACAAGATGTTTGTAGTGGATGTTTGTAGTTAAACACAGAGAACTAGTGGAAGTACTTAAAGACTGAAATAAAACAGAAGGATAATCTCTGCAGAAATATTTTCAAGAGATATGTGAGCATCCGGGGTGCATGTTGGGAAGGTCAAAGTGGAAGGGTTCACCAAAACTGAGCTGGGAGTTGAGACATGCTCAGTCAAGAAGTCCAGCAGCACTGACCTGCAAATTCAATAGCCTGCCTTTGATGTGGAATAGATGACATAAAGGACTAATGTAAGGGCAAGAAGGAATCAGTACTGACATCCAGGCGTTGAACCTGAATGACAAAGGACAATGGAGGCTGTGTAACTTGTCATAATGGTGGGGAGGATTTGGTAGCGAAAAAAACACCTTCCATTTTCTTCTGATAATTTGGATGGTGGTCTGCTCCTTGGACAACCTTCTGAAAATCTAACCTCTTCCTATTGGAAGCAAATCTACTTTTCCTTTTCTGTGAGGTGACTTTTCTTCCTGTTTTGAGTGGAGGTACCATTTGCTGTTTGACTGGTTCTGTGATAATTGAAATAGGAAAATTTTCACTGTTGGTGATGCAAGGTATATGGAATATAATGTAGGGGATACATTTGGTTATTTTGCAAACTAGCACTGGGTAAACTGTAATATTGTTTCAGTATTCACTTTCTTTTATCTGTTCTTTTTCCCCAAACCCCAAAATAAGGATATATGATTTTATGAAGAGCTTTCTCTTTGCTAGTGTTGTCCAGGAAACCGTTTCCCAGGCATCTTTGCATTCAGACCTGATGCATGTCATTCTGACACAGTGATGGTTGGGATAAATTTCTAAATATACTAATCAACCCTATTTTTCATAAAGCATGGAAGAAATGAATCTTAAATCACAAGATTCACTTCACAGGTTGAATGAACTTCAGCATGTTGATATCAATCTTTTAATCTCCATAGTTCTCTCAAAAAATTAATGCAGAATTTTCATCCTCATGGGGGCAGATAGTAATATCATTCTTATTTCTGGAGGATAGAGAAGCTCAGACACAGAAATGTTAGCAACCTAATCCTAAAGCACTGAATTCATAAAAAAAAAAGAAAGAAAGAAAAAAAAGAGTCCATTAATTCAAATTAGCTTCCACTATCAGGACTCTAAGTTGTTAGTTCAAGATCAATGAATATGGCAGTCACAGAGTTTGAAGAACTACAAAGTTGTCAGGCCACTGCTAAATTCATTAGAATGTTCCTCCTCTCTGGAAAAACAATAAATGCATAGCCTACAAAGGTATCCAAGAAATAAAAAACAGGCACAACATGAAGTGTCTCATTTGATGAGACTCTGAAGAACAACTATAAATACTTCACAACTCATGTTGCTAGTTATGACAACTGTAGATAAGCAGCCTGTCTAGTCATTTTGTGTTAGAAGAACTTTTAGGATGACCCACGCACCTTATTTGTAGCAACCAGAACGAGCTTTTACCTCTTGGGCAATGACAAAATGACCTCAGTAACTAATGAGGGAAGGTGACAAAAGACTTTGACTCAGCACAGACCATGAAAGTGTCTGAGTTTTGTAAACAGGAAATCTTTAAATGATACATCTGTTTCCTTTTGTGCTTCACAGAAGAGTAAGGTAGGAGGGGGGTTGATGGAGATTAAAATAATTTAAATGGTCTTACTTAGCAACTGTGAAAAAGCTCAATTAGCACAAATCTATGTGCTAGCAAGAGATACCTAGAGGGACACCTAACCATCAGCTTCTCCTTCAAAACTAGCTATAACCTTTTGTATACACCACCTTCAAAATACATTGAATGTGTTTTTCAAAAGTCTTTTCTTTCTGAGACTATATTATCTGTAGAGACACAATATACAATATATGTAAATCACCAGACTCACAGTGAGAAGGACTTGTCTGTACATCATCATGTAGAAAGAGATGCCTGAAACACCATGCTGTTTCTATTTGCTTATGGTTGTCCTAGCTGAGGAAATGAAGATGAAAATGTTTGTATGTCTCTCTAACAATTGCTGCCGTTCAGATAGATAGCACTAATCAGCTACGTGCAGAGGCAGTGGGAACAGTCAATGCAGAAAGATACAGGGTATCCATATTTAAAATAATCTCACTGCTCCTCCCTACTATTTTGCTCAGAAAAATCATTACTGAAAAAGCAACAAAAGCCTCTAGTTCACAGGCAAAAAAAATCCAATCCCTTTTTAAAGAGCTGGTAGTAGCAGATTAGCATTTTCAATACTCCCAGGCAACAGAGACAGGCACTCTGAGTTAAGGTGGTCTGGGTCTCACAAAAGGCTGGTAGAGTAACACAAGGTCTCAGATATAACAGCCCTCAGTGCAAATCTGTTTTGTTTGGTTTTTGTTTTTTTTAAAGGTGGTGGCATCGCTGTACAATTAGTTCTATAATACAATATCACCATACAAGAGTTATTTCTATGGTTGTAGTATCTTGAGTATATTGTGGTACATCATTCTGTTGTCTCTCTTCTTCCTTTCAGTCCTGGCTCCCAACAGTGCACTAAGCAGCAGCATGGAGGAGCAAGTTGCTTTTTTAGTGCTACATGCCAGTATCAACAGCTGCTACCCTTACTGTGTCCAGCATTGATCTGAAGAAATGTAACAGTATGCAACACTAACGTCAAAGAACAGAGAGGCTAACAACCGTCCCTACACATATCTTGAGACAGCGAATGTGTGAAAGGGATGGAATTATTTTGGAGTCCTCGTAGCACAAGTCGAAAAAGAAATATCCCTAAAATAAGTGAGAAACAAGCTGATACAGCACAATAAAATTGCAATGATATTATTGAAAACCAGTGTCTTAAAAGCTATAGAATCATAGAATAGTTTGAGTTTGGGTTGGAAAAGACCTTTAAAGGTTAACCTCCACTTGCAATGAGCAGGGACATCTGCAACTAGATCAGGTTGCTCAGAGCCCTGCCCAACTTGACCCTGAATGTTTCCCAGGATGGAATCCTCTCTGGGCAAGCTGTTCCAGTGTTTCACCACCCTCACTCTAAACAATTTTTTTCTTATATTTAATCTAAATCTACCCTCTTTTAGTTTAAAACCATCACCCTTTGTCCTGTCTCAACAGGTCCTGCTAAAAACTTTGTGCCCATCTTATAAGCCCCCGTGTAAGTATTGAAAGGCTGCCATCAGGTCTCCCCGACACCTTTTTTACTTCAAGCAGAATAACCCCAACTCTCTCAGCCTTTCTTTTCAGAAGAGGTGTTCCAGCCCTTTGAATGGTGAATTTGTCCCTCTACATAGAAGCAGAAATTGAAAAGGCATTAATTCTCCACATGAGGGAGAAGTGAGAAGAAGATGCTTACAGAGTTGTTAAGCCTGAAACAAAGGAATTCCTCCATAAGTTTACAATATCAGAAGGTGTATTTCCCTTTACACTCCAAAACCTCAGGCCTAAGGACTGAAAGGGATCATCTACAGGCAGACTCTCACTAGAACACTTTGACCAGCTTTTACCAAATTGTGAACAGAGATGAAAAACAAAACTGGTCAGAACTAAGGCACTGAAATCCTCCTGTCTGGCCACACGGTGTCCTCCTTGCTCTATGCTTTGGCCTCAGATGACCAGCCTCTGCAGGGGAAAAAAGGTCTTTATTAAAAAAGGCTCAGTTAATGGATCAGAGGTCTGTAGTTTGCTCAGCCCAACCTGCTCACAGTCATTATGATACAATACACACTGAGGTTACTCTTTCCAGTTTCCTTATGCTAATTATTTTGCCTTGACAAGTGCTGGCATTACAGTAATTTTTTTGAGCTAGTTAGACTATCATCCTCTTTTCAAGATGTGGAACTGGATTAAGAGTATGTCAGATGGACAACAAGTTCAGTAATGCTTTGCATGTTTTTTCTGTCACTGACATTAAGAACCACGGATGTTTAGGGAAATCGCCTGGCTCACATCTCTGCTAATACAGGATGCTCTTGAACATTTAATAATACTTAGTTCAATTTTCAAATTGATTCTACTGCTGCTCTGAAGGAATTACTCTGATGGCTAACAGGGCTCACATTTAGACCTGAGTTTTTTCTTTTATAACCATATTGCTTTACTTTCAGTTACAGCCCGTTCCTCTACTCTAAAAATACTTATGCCTTGTTTGGCATTGTCACACCTTAAAAATCTGTAAGCTGCCTCTTTCAGACCTGCTCAAACCATGGTGTTATGGGAGTATGTGAGGAGGGTGTGGTGTGGAGGGGTTGAAAATTCAGCTGACGGGGGGGGATCCCTCCACTTTCCTTTTACCTGAGGTACTCGTAGAGTCCATACATGGGCAAGAAGTCAATGTCGGACAGAAACATGTATGGTGTGCTGATATGCTTCATGGCCACATTCCTTAGGAGATTCACAGGATAGAACTGTCCCTCCTTGTACACAATATGGTAGCCAACATTGTGGCGGCTCATAAGTACTTCCGAGCCCTGGGCGTAGCGCAGAAATTGCTGGGCTTCTGCATCAGAAAGATAGAGTGCCAGGCTGATTGGACCTTCCCAGTGTTTGCAGATGGCTTCAAGCATCTGGAGCCTGAAAGAGGAAGGGTGAGAATAAGAAATGGCTGTGTCTCTATCTGCAGCTCTTTGCTTGGGTTCATCTGATCAAATGCAGATACCTATCTCTAAGTGAGACAGACCGGGGACACTTTATATGCTGTGGAAAGCAACAGATATTTCTAACCGTCTCACCTACGTTGATGTCTCTTTCTGGACAGATACGCTAGATATGCCTGCTTCTCTCTGCTGAATACAAGGAGCCTAAGACGGCCCTAGCTCAGATACACAGATCCACAACTCAGATACTTAAAGCTAGGTGAAATCAACACCATCTTCTCTGCCTAAAGCATTGATGCTGCAGGAAAATCCATGTGGACAATGGGACTTCATCTAATGGAAGTTTTGAGTAGTTGCAGAGATCTGTCCATGTGGACCTACTTACAGGATAGGGGTCTCAACTTTAAACAGTGTCTAGTGCCCAATTCACCCTTTGGGTCAAGCTACTCTCACACTCTAACATACCAGAGCAATCTTCAGTAAGCTTGTGGAGGGGAAAGGTGTACACAGATACTTCATCTCTTGTTTAGGAAAACGTTCCCCAAATTTTTGCAAGGCAGTTAGATCTTAAAAAAGCTTAAAAGTGATAGACCAAGGAAATACTGACTTACGTGAACATTTACATTGACTAGAAGAAAACTCACTGTCAGGGAAAGGGCAAAAAGATGACACATAGATAGAACTGGGATTTACTATGTGTAGCGAGTAAGGAGAGAAGAAGGGAGAGACACAGCATTGCTGTGGAATACCAAAAGAACATTTTTGGACAAAACCATCATTTACAGTACTAATTTGTGTATGTTTTAGCAGTATCTCAAATTTCATTAAATCATTTTTATAATGGGTTGTATCAACATATATTTTAAAAACCTTCCAGCAGTTACAATACTATTGATGAAAATGACAACAAAAGATCTCACATACAAACCTAAATCAAACCCAGACTAATCAAATCCATTTAAGCACTTTGGGTAATTTACAGAGAATTGCCTAGAAACATGCCACCCAAAAATACAGCAAGGACTGATTACAAAAACTCTTGAGTAAATACAAAGGGAAACGAACCTATGCAGACTAGCCAGATATTCTATTAAAAATTAGGAGGAGCAGACTATGCAACATGATTACCTTTTTTTCCCTTCCAAATCCACATTACTAAATTTTTTCCTATTAATATTTATACAGAATAAAAGTTTTCTGCATCATTGTAATCAGAGAAAATAATTTCCCTCTTCTACTATCTCCCTAAGCTTTTCAGCAGAAAGGAACGATGTACTTACACCAGAAAATATGCATTCTTAGTTAACATTAATAGCTTTTCCCCACATTTCTGAATGACTGTGATGACATCCAAGATTATATAGTATTTTTTTCTTAGGTATGAAATATTACCTTTACTAGTCTACACCTGGTACATTATTTTCTTTTTATCTGTTATTGAAACAAATGTTATTATCAGCCTGAAACATACAGCTGAATTAGAAACACAAATTGATGAAAAAAGAATGTGAAGGCTTTAGACTTTTGATTGCTCAAATAATAAATAGAGAAAAACACCTTTTGGGTTTTTTTCTTTTTTCCTTTTTGCAACATACTGGAAACCTATTAATCAGGAGACTTCCAATTCATCAGCACTCAAGATTTAGGACAGCCTTTTAAAAATGGAATACTTGCCTAGCAAGAAATGCAGCAAAATGCCTTTCAAGGACTCCAGGCAGTGGACAAATGGCATACATAACTTATTTAAATGGCACACCTGATAATGCCTGCAAAGCTTTTCACGATAGTTAAGTGGGAACTGGCTTTTGCTGGTATAAATTTCCAGCTGGACAGCTTAGTGCCCTTCAGAATACTCCATTCTGCTGCATCGCTCTTATTGACAGGCTGCACTTCCATGAGTCTGATAAAGGGACTGCTGGGTGATGCTCCATAATCTGCTCTCTATAGGTTGTTACACTAGTCTCCTTTGACCATAAAAGTTAGAATTACGAGTTTCTAAGCACAACATAACCAAGTTATCTTGGTTTTGCTAGCGGTCTTGAGAAATGTTTTCTCTTAAAGACTCTAGAGAAAATAAATGTACTACTGTACTGCATAATAATGAGGTCATCATTTAGTTAGTACATTTTTTAAAGGTCTGTTTCAGTCAAGTGAATTTTGCTGGAATTTCATTGTTTTGTGAGATTCTTTGTTTTTACTTTTGTTCTTAAGAATACTTAACCAATTTACAACTCATTCTCACCCAGACTTCCCACCGTGTAATGTTAATTGAGTCCTTCCTTGTCTACATCCTGACCTTACACTTTTGTAACTCTCACTCTGATTTCTGAATCCCAGGTACATACCATGCCTTTAAAAAGGCTGCCTAGTCAAAACACATGAATGAAAACCACAGTGATGTTACCAAGCCATTACCCAAGAAAATGTCACAACAGTAAAAAAGGTGACAATTAACCAGTAATGAACAATATTGAAAAAAGTCTGTCTCAAAGCTTTTATCTGCATGTTGATGTTAGGTCCTAAACTGCATTAATCTCTTTCATTTCCCAAGCCTATAGCACAGGCAAACATAAGCCTGTCACAATAGTCAGTCTCATTTCCAACAGGACTGTAAATAGGAGACACTGGGATTTGCTTTTTTGCCTTTCCTCATCTTGGATGATCATTTGAAATAGTAGTGTAGGAATGTAGTGTATAGCACGCTGTTTATGTACATGTCATCTTACATCTGAGACACTATTCTTAACTGTCTACAGCTACACTGGAGGAGTTTAATAAAAGTGGTTTAAAGACAATACAAAAAATAAGACAGTAACTGAAAGATGTGAAAGAAAACAAAGCAGCTAAACAGTTCTTTGGTATGGTATTATTTATTGATTTTAGTTGAAAGAAAGAATTTCCAACTCAAATCAATAATTTATACCAACACACCAACGAAGTAGGGAAGATTCTTCCTGCACAGTATCAGGAGGGCTGTTCTTCCTGAATAAAAATGTGTGGTTCTGTCTATCAATAAAAACATGTGCCCCAGTGAGGATGCAGAAAGGGAAACAGATGCTCAGACTTTGCATCCGTGCCAGTGGATCAGCACTGAGCCCTAGCTCATTCTTCTGAATTAAATTCCAGGGGGGAAATATGCTATATGCACACACCAGCTTCACTAATTTACTGTGGTACTCGCTCAGGGTCTGGTTTAATTTATCACTTTAGTTTTTTACTCAAAGGTTTGTGAACACTTAAGAAATGTTTCCTCAATTAAAAATCAATAGAACAGACACTGATGTGCAAATCATAATACAACGTGCAGGATGCAGTGCTGAGGCACTGGCAAAACAGAACAGCCCTCATTCATTTGTGTTTATTTTTAAAACAGTCTGCAATTGTTTTGTTGATCTGAATTCCTCTGATCTTCCCGGAATACTGTTGACCTTCCACTGGTGTAGCAGTGGTGCTATACACGGGTCATATTGTATTTTGTATGTGCTCTACTAAATGAAATATCAGTTTCTGGATAATGTTCAAGGAGTTGTGACCTGTTTTGTAACCCACTCTGATAGCAGCAAAGTTTAGACTAGAATTCAAGTGAGAAGGAGACTGACAATTCAAAATTTCACAAAGGTGGCTGATCCGGAAGCACTTTCAGAGCTTCTGAAAAATGACAACTAATTACAGTGGTGGGAATCAGAAAGGTGGAACTTGTCGCGAAATGGATTTTTTTTCCCCAAATGAAATAACAGCTAAATTCCATTTTACATTAGAGCTGTAAGTTGAAAAGAGTTAAATTAGAAATGGTATTTTGAAAATCATCATTTGAATAAAAATAGTACTCCTCTCGAAAGGAGGTTTTATATTTCACACTAGCATATGGGGGGGGGGAAGCGCTGTATTTTCATCTTCCCAATTTGAAACTAAAATGTTCAGTTTTGATATTGAAATTTTCTGCAGGGAAGATGCCAATGAAAGCAAAACTAACACTGTCTAATGAGGAAATAGTGTGTGTAAGAACTTCGTCAACTACAACTGCTTGCCTAAGTCTATTACAAACGTCTCCTGTTTTTTCTAAGTTGCTGCAAAGCTCCATGAACTAATAATGCCTATCAGTCCTGACAGTTAACAAGTCCTGCAGTTCCTGTATTCAATCTCTCATGAATTCTACCCACACTTGTGTGTGCACTGAGGAGCTGAAGTTTGGATGCTTGTGTGATATCTACATGTGCTACTCCTAATTCAAGAAAGGTGTTACAGCATGACATCCAAGTTTCTATGAAAGTGAGTTTTTTCTCTCCCCGAGGGTTAGGGTTGTGTTGGCCAGTAGACATACGACAAATGACAGATGCTCTCTGTTAAACCCTCGAGAAGAAAGGGAATAAGGGAGAAAGACTTACGGATTGGAAAATAAAACTAAAACCAGCTTTACTGGAAGTAGTAAAAATAAAATGAAATATACACAAATATATAGTAAACCAGTATCGAACCCAACTGCCCTCATGGAAATTACATCACTATCATCACTGACATTGTGAAGCAGACCCTGGGGAAATCCTGGACTAAGTGCCAGATGGGAACTGGATTCGTGAACACACAAATTGGGATTGAGGGCAGAAAGGACAGAGTTGTCCTCAGATTCTGGCCATTGAAGAAGAGAGCTTGACCTTCATGATCCCTCAGCTTTATACTGAGTATGATGTACATGGGATGGAATCCCTCATTGGTCAGTTTAGGGTCACCTGTCCTGGCTGCTCCTCCTCACAGGTGCGGCTTTTTACTTTCTGCACTCTCAACAGGGTACACAAGATTTAGCAGTGACCTTGGTCTGCACAGGAGCAAGTATAAGCCAGAGCCTTTCTGCACATTTATCCTTGGTACTAACTCTAAACGTGGAGCATTACCACTGCTAGAAGCAGACACTGTCTGCAAAAAAACGCTGTTAACTTCAGAAAATGAAGTTACTTAGAAGACAGCTGAGAATTAAAATCACTGATCAAAATTGGTTCTGTTCTAATGCAAAACAGGACAATTACATAGTTTGATTTCTATGTAAGAAAATATTCACTGTCTCATGCTTCCAGATGAAAAAGACATTTTCCCTACCTGTCCATTGAAAGCTGAGCCACGAGTGTTACGTCGGTATTGTCTGCAGCAGGCTCATATTCATAATGTAGAAAATACAAATGAGTGCGATGGACGGTGAAACGTTCTCGACGAAATTCATAGCATAAGTCATCCTCATCCAGCTCAGACAGCTGTTTCTGAAGCTATAAGGAAAGAATGGACATAAAGGTAAGTTATTTATGATCATTTTAGCAAATCAGAGAGAATGAGGAGGTTGGGAACTTGCAGCATGATGCAATGGGGAGGGAAAGTGGAATATAGAGTGTAGCAGTGTTTTCCCAAGACTTGCTCCTGCAAGTCACTGAACAAAAGATTAGAAGAAAGCAGTTGTAAGTAAATCGATAAGGCAGAGAGAGAGAGATCACTCTACTATGGCCTATATACTGTATATATTTTACATGTATTACATACTTTCAACATCCAGACTAGCAATGAAACAGTGAAAAATCACAAGTTTAATAGTCACCAAGTTTCAGAGTTAATGCTCCAACGTGGTACAAAATGTCATTCCTTATTAGAAGCAGTGTTTCAAACTACTTGTAGACATAACAGCTCCAGTAGACAAGATTCAGCAGCAGATTAAGCTTGTATGCGCTGGACTGAGCAATTCCTGTCTGCTGCCTCTGTCGGAAAATAGTAACTGCTACTAGCAGCACGGACAGACAGCTGATAAAGTCACATCTTTAACTGATCATTATTCCATCTCTTGATATTTATATAACTGCACCAGTTAAGATTTTGTTATGAAAATATTCTTTCAACTGCAGAGGTGCCAGAATTAAGCCTACACTTTTAATGGGATTTATGCTTCTGGATATGTAGTTTCAGCAATCCAAAGAACGGCAGATTAGCAGAGAACAGGTATTTTTTTGGCTCCCTTGGAAACCAAGCCCCTTCAAAGTCAAAATGGGCATCTCAAACCAATCCAATCCTGAGTCACTTCAACATGTAGCTTTAAGTGAATAAAAGGTTAGTTCTGGGGAAAGGAGGAACAGAAAACCTGACCAAATATCTGTGCTGCTGACCAATTCCATCCCTGAATTACATTAAAGCCAAACAACTGGCTAGATTATTTAAAATTAATTCACTTAAAAGGAAAAATCTGTAAAATGCTGTAAAACGTACTACAAAATGTAATGAATATAAATATTACATGGCCTTTACATGTCAAAGAGAGCTCCATTAGTGTTGCTCTAAAATGCTGGTTATTAATAAAGGTATCATTTTTATATTTTATTTCACAAGACATCCTATAAGAACACAATTGCACGTTTATTAGTAATTAATAAAAACAACAACTTTATAGGAATTTTAAAAGTTCTGATAAAAATCACAGTGCACTTCAAAACTGTTTCATGCAACATATTTCTGAATTATAGACATTAATTTAGATTTTAAATTCTCTTCTTTTTGTTCTGTCCAGAATGATTTAAAGCAATAATTTTACCATCTTCCAGCAAAAAAAACCCCAAAACCAAAAGGTAGGTATTTCTTGTTCTAATACTGTGTGAAGAAGAGCTGTTGTTCTTGGATCTATAAGCATAATAGTTGCCATTAACAATAATGTTTACAGCTGAATGCTTTCCTGTGAAGGCTGATGGAATAATTCTTGGTACTTTCCTGCACATCACTCTATAATCTGCTTTTGAATAATGGAAATACTTCCTTTGATTTCAATGAGTTTTGCATCAGGCTCTCATTCTTCTGTGCTATTGTTCTGCACAGATACTAAAACATCCCTCACGAGAGACTCCTTTTAGAAGGAGGAGAGTCTGAACCTTGACAAATCTTTACTCAGTCAAAACGTCTATGAAACCAAGATCTCCTTTGGTAGAATAGAAATTAGGGGTTCTTTTACATATTCTTGGAGCTTCACTCATTCTGCTTTACAAATCATCATTCAGCTGAGCCCATGCTTTTATTTTTCAATTCACATTCAAGCAATATTTGAATTAAACCAAATATTTACAACAATGACTAGAAAGAATATTATATCTTTCTGTTTCTTTCTTGAAAAGAGACATTAGTATGCTTTAACGGAATTATCAAGGATATGATTGAAATTTAAATGGTTAAAACAAAAACAAAGCACATTTCAGGGGCACTGTGCTATCCAGCTGTATGTACAAATGACCAGGCTACAAGTTTATAATTGCACAGCAGCTATTAACCAGGCAGTTACTCAATGACTATTAGAATATGTTTGGGTTGCAAGCTAAGAGGTTATAGATACTTGATGTTAAAGAACAGCATCTGGGGCTAAGTTATGGCTTTATACACTACAGATCCCTGAGTGGGGAAGAGGAGACACTGATTCTTAGAAGCCCCTGTATTTTGACAGTGAAACTCACCAAGCCACAAAATTGGTCATGGAGGTGAAAGAGAGCAGAAGATCCCTTCTGCTACAGAGAAAGCGAACTACTGCTCTTTCTGATGCATTTTGTAGGTTCAGGGTTTTGTCTCTGTCCTGTCAGACTTCTTCTGAGCCTGCAGCTCTGCTGATAGTCTGCGAGGTTCTCCCTGGCACTTCCCACGACTCATGCTCAATGCTGTATGTAGTGTTGGGATCCAAGAGAAGAGAAGAGACAGCTGCGTACATACCCTTTGGAGAGAGCAGTCCCCAGAAGGACTGTGGGCATGCTATGCTCTGACTTGACCCCCAGGCTCTGCCCCCAGCACTCTCCACTTGAGTGCAGGCAGATTGCCAGGGGGAAGACCAAGCACAGGCTGTCAGAGAGCCCTGGCTAATTACGTGGGCATCACTTGACAGGATCAGACACACAGCTCCATCAGCACTTTGCAGGAATGAATGCTTGTTCAATCCTTTTCTGCTCAAACTATGAGCCTAAACTGCTAGGCAGTCTTAAGAACTGTGCTCTGCAGGCTGGGCAAACACAGCGTATTTAAGGTGTGCTCCTTCAGGTAGGACAACCAACACGGGATAGGCTGTGATTTGGCTTGTAGCATAGTCCTTGTGTGCATGGCAAGCAGCTTGCATTAAGGACAGGTCTATCTTGCCATGGTCAGGCAACAGGCACTGGAATGCAATAGCATGTGATATGTGATTATCCATATGAAAACTTTTCTCCTACTGTAAGCAACTCTGCACATGCTAGGTACTCTGGATTTAGTCCAGTAAAACCCATAAGCTCACAAGCTATCTGACTGAAGCTAATGGTATGACATGGACAAATCATCAGGACCAACGGCTAAATGCTGCAATAGGTTTATGCAGTTTAAGAGCCCTTTTCACTCACTCACTTTCATTATTCCTCTCATTCAGATACACTGAGATACTCATCCCCCAGTATCACATATGCATATAAAGGCTGCTTCCCTTTTTATCATAAGGAGATACATACAACCTATAAATACATGTTGCACACTGTCATATAACATTTTTTACACACATATTTAAAATGAAGAATGTTAAAGATGTACAGCATTCAGATAGGGAATTGTCTTAAGAGACATATATATCCTTAAATTTATCTCTTTGTGAGTTACCTCATATTATTTTTGTTACATGATCACATAAAATTTCTCCAATGATATAATCTCATCTACAGAATGCATATCACATGGATCCATTATTTACAGACAAATAACTTACAGCTTGCTCCCACATTATATCTTCCTGAAAGATGGGTTTATAATGGGAATGCTGACAGATCTATGCAAATAGATGCTTACTTAAACACAGTGCACCACCAAAACAAGGACTTTAATATAAGCTAGATTTGATGAAAAGATGGCATCCCCATTATGGACCCCTCCATTACACTTAAAACAATGTGTCTAATACAGCAAAGACTTCTCAACCTTAGAGTGACAGCATGTGTTCTCATAAGGGAGTACCTGCTTAGCATTCACTGCTTCTACAAGATTGTCAATGCTAAGGCTACTTGCCGCTGAGCATGTGGGAAAGGTCACCTCTAGGAAATGCTCTCACAGTTGAAAAAAGTATTCTTTTCAGACTACATATGGTAGATGTTCTCTTAGGAAATGCTGTAGTGCAAAACAACAAATTCTTTCATTAGCATTATGATGTTACTCATTTCAGAAGTAAAAACGGCAACCATGATGCACACAATGCCAAAACAAAGAGACAAATACATAAAAATATATACATTAAGTTACTTCTCTGGGCAACCAATTGTGGCAGATGATTAGACTTCATATCAGGGGAAGCAGTCTTTGAAGCCAGGCTGACTACAGAGGCACAGCCAGGTCACAAGGTATTCAACTCTGTCATAAATCATCATGATTTACCAGGTCTACTTTTCTGAT
This sequence comes from Actenoides lindsayi, assembly GCA_025331215.1. Lineage (NCBI taxonomy): Eukaryota > Metazoa > Chordata > Aves > Coraciiformes > Alcedinidae > Actenoides > Actenoides lindsayi. Next base: position 206,579 of record WTSP01024000.1, read on the forward strand.
TAATACATTTGTATGAGAGGAGGTGCTGTTTTCTATCCATGGGATAGATGGTAGACCCATATAATACATGGCATACAACATGTACCTTACCTCAGCAGCCTGGTTAGTCTGATCATAAATCTCCCTTCCTAAGGCTGTTCCCAGTGTAAGCAAATTTGTGATTAGCTTCATTCTTTTCTTTTTTTTTTTTAATGCTGTGTCACAGAAATACTTTACTTCCCACCAAAATCTATAGGATTTAATCTCAGATGAGATCAATCCAAAATCCAGGATCATAAGTATTTTCTTAGGGATTAGTGATATTTAACAAAACTACCAACAAGCCATGTTCTGTGTCTGGAGGCTATTTATATCTTGGGGAAGGGGATAAAACCCCTAATGTAGGCATCTCTCTCACATCAAGTGTTTATAGGTGAGGTGAGATGACACTAGGCTTAAATCTCTCTCTCAGTATCATGCTAATACAACAAGTGCATTTTAGATGAAAACTTTTAACTTTCAGATTATCTTTCCTTCTCTTAAGGTGTGTGCAGTTAAGATTCATAGCACAAAATAAACTCGGTTTAGCCACCAAGATGAAAACTAACATCAGCCCAGGATGAAATGATAATCTGGTTACAAAATGCAGCAATTTCACCTCCTCCTGTGTAGCTGTCCCAGCTCCCACCAGTAGGCAGTTTGGATTGCAATGTTTAGCACTTTCAAAGTGTGTGAGTTAACTGTTGCCTTTAGCATGGCATAAACAAAGCAGATGATGATGTAGGGATGAAAAAACATTTGCCGAGTCTTGTTTGAGATTACCTACAGTAAGTACTTCTGGCTTCTACAATGATTAGCAGTAAAAGCCACACTAATCTCATGTCTATTAAATCTTTGTCCTTCCCATGCCATAACATTTTGTACATTTGGTATGGGTCAAATTCAGCCTTCTATGACACAAAGCTGTCATAAGGACAAAGAGGATAGTGTCTGAGCAAGGCTACCTAGCAAGAGCAATTTTGCTGAAGCATGTATGAAGTAGTTAATTCTCTTGCTAAATGGAAGTAATAGCTTATCTCAACCACAATTAATCAACACAATTAAGAATGTGATTTTTAGGCATGCATAACATCTTAGATATTTCTGTATATATGAAGTAAAACTTCCCATGATCTCAGCTGCAGATGTCAGATCTTAGTAGTCCTCTGCGCCTCCTTACCCCAGGTTCCTGACAAACATTCTTAGCTGAGCTGTTTCCAGGACAGGGCCTCAACAGGTTGGTCTTTCTTTTGTTTCCTCAGATTGTTATTAGCCCTGTTGCTGCTTGTGTGGCAAATTCCATGGTCTAAATTGGTCCCAGACATGTTTCTAGTCCCATGGTCCCTATTCAAGTAATCTGCCAACTCCCTATACCTACAGGAGCCCACCAGTCCTTTCCTCTCACTGCTCCAAACACCCTCTCTCCAAAACCTAGGTCTCAGTTAACTCCTCCCTTTCTACCTTTGATCTAACTTTGATCCCTTTTATATGGGAATCTCTTTTTTTTTCTCCTCCACACTGTCTGGACATCAGTGAAGGCAATGGATGTTCCTCAGAACAGAGACCAAATAGATTTCTGCTCCCAGCTCTACTGTCCAGTCAGAACCTGGCATGGAGCATTCAGAAAAAACAGTAAGAAAAAATGTCAATCTTTGTCCAGGTCCCCTGCCTGCAGCATGCTCAGCTCTGCTCTGTCACCAGGATATATATAATCTGGTCTGATGTACCCATGCACATTCCTGTGAAAGTGTGTCCTCAAAATCAAATAAAACACTACTGATGATGTGTAAATCCTGACTGTTCAGCATTATATTTTGCCAAAGTTTTCACCAGCTTGGCAAAAGACATGTTTCTGGCCCAAAAGTCAGTTCCTTCTTTGAGGTATGGAGTTTTTCCATGAACAGGTCATCGGAACTTGTGGTGTGTGGAAACCCTCCAA